>NEWO01000010.1:241794-269145 GCA_003013225.1 Phalaenopsis aphrodite
TATATATATATATATATATATATATATATATATATATATATAGTGAATAAATGGTGAGCTATATCAGCTTATTGTAAATATAAAAAGTAATTTATTATTAAGATATTTTTGTGAGTTTTGGTAACTAGAGTTTTTTTTGCTATTATGTTAGTATTGATGAGTGGTATTAGGAGTAAATGCAGCGCTTAGTTGTATCCAAATAAAATTTATGATTGGTTTAGGTTTTGCACCCAAAATACACCCAACCGAAGCCTGAGTCGGTGGGCCCACCGAATCCGGGTCTTTGTTCCACATGCAGCGATTCAATGGGAGACAAATTAATAAATGGGGGATAAAGAGGCGCGTAGAAAGCAAAAAGAATATTTGCTGGGCCTGAGTTGTGTCAGCTCGGTTCGATTTATAACTGGCTTCTGAACTGAGCTCCACGAGCCAGTGAAGCCCAAGTTAGTTTAGATTTGACTCATGAGTTCTCCACCCGGCTCGTTTAAAAAAAAAATTATTATATAAAATATATTAAATTTAAAGATTTAATCTTTAAATTATTAAAAATATTTAATATAAATTTATAATTTATATTAAATGATTTATTATTATTATTATTCAATTGATCCTTATAATAATTATATTATTATTATAATATTTCAAATTATTATTATTTTCTAAACTTTTAGAATTTGATAAAATTAATGAAGCTCAAATTGAGAGTAGTTTGGGCTCAACTCGCTCGTTTACATTTTTAATGGAGCCTGTGCGGATGAGATCACGTCTCGGATGATCATGCAATTCCTCTTGCATTGAAATGTCTTATATTTTAATTTCATCAATCCCAACAATAATTGTGGGGCCCACTTGCCTCGCACTTTTCTCCTTACAAAAAATTGTGTGTTCTCGAATAGAAAATTATTATGTGTGACATTCAAATGTAGAATTATATGCATACTTTACAAAATATATATAACAAATATGACATATAGAGCATATTATGCGGTGTCCAAATATTATTTTGGGCTTTTGACTCTTAGGAAAGGATAGGGGCCCACTTAGGGCCCAGATGTCAACTCAATCGTTTCGGACCTGCTACAGTCATGATCAATTCCTTCCTAAAATCGTCATCACCGGCGCCACGAGTGCCTTGAGCTTCGTGCCGCGAAGTATCTATGCGAATCTCAAAGTTTAGCGAAAGATCCATGGCGGGGGTCGAATTCATCTAAGAAAATTTACTTTTAGAAAAAAAAAATCATTTTTCGGAAAAATTATAATATTTTATTTAATTATAATACATTTTATTTAATATAAACTTCATCAAAAAATAAGACCGTACAGTCATGATCGCTTCCTTCCAAAATGTCATGAGAACAAGTGTTAAAAAGGTACCTTGATTTTTATAGGAGGAATATAGTCCCTAGGACTGTCAAATCTTCGAATAACACATGTTCAACAAGTTCCCCAAGAGCAATACAATCAATTATTTATTCATTCGTGCTCCACTCATTTTGACTCGAAATACTACTAATCAATTATATATATATATCCTTGATGATTAATCTTTTTTAAAAATTTAATTGACTACAAGGCTACAAAGATTTATAATCAATAAAAAATATTAATGAAGAAAATAGAATAAAAATTATTGAATTAGATTCAAATGATGTTTTAAATATTGCCCCAATCCTTAACATCTGATGGCTATGTGATTAGAGTTGTCAAAATGACTTTTTGTTCGTAAACGGCTCGAGTTGGGCTCGCTAAGCAAACGAGCCGAACACGAACACATTTTTTGAGCTCGAAATATAAACGAGCCGAACACGAGCTGAGACCGGGCTCGCTCGTGTTCGACTCGTTTACACCCCTAATTGTCCCAGGCTCTTTTAATATGAATTAAAATAAAGGATTACTTTAACCCCCAATAAAAAAATCTCAAGACAAATTTGACATTTTTATAACTTTGGGGACTAAAATGACCCATCTAATTATTTCAACACTTTGTTCTGTATATTTGGCTTGTGAACTTATAGATTCAATTCAAACAAGTGTTTAGGCTCACAGATTCTCAACAAACATATGGATTCTGATATTAAATATCTTAATATCATATGAAAACAATAACACCAAAAAACAGGAAGGTCTTATGTTCTAAAACATCTGATTGACAGCAAGAACTCTATATTTTGATGTATATGTTCATTCAAGCATACCTGGTTGGGGAGTTGGAGGAAGAAGCTTAGCTGATAGCCTATGCCTTACCATCACTTTCATTGTCATAAAAATCACGGTATATGCTCTCCGCCAGCTGCCAGACCTGCAAAATATTATCCTCGGCGACGCTGGCGATAACCCATGGCTCCTCAGGGTTCCAGGAGAACTCCGATATCTTTGCGGTGTGCCCTCCATGTACAAAAAGCAGCTCTGGAGGCCCATCCGACGCATCCCCTTCAGTTTGCTCATCACCAATTCTGACAAAAAACCTTTTTTTATTAATCATCGAATGATATTAGTATGATGATGAGATTTCACTTCAAAAAATACACATCTTCAACACATGATTAAAATATCTACACATCATTTATAGAAATGAGATCCAAAATTTATTTTGAAGGTGGTGTTGGATTTGCTTCAATTATTATTTTTTATCTTGAAGCTGCTTTCTAAGCTCTTGCCACATGCAAATATGGAGTTCTTGAGCTTTGATGATGTTGACTAGCATGGAAGAAGTGTAAGGAGGCTGTGAAGCCCAGAGCTTCACTGTATACGAAGGGATTAGAGTCCATTTTAAATAGTGAAGATTGAACAAGATGTAATGTTCAGGAGGAACAAGGTTCCTCCAAATAATTGTTCAATTGGTCTCTAAACATAGCTAGCACCGAAAGCCATTATTTTTTACATTTATACCACTCAAATCTTTCATATTACATCAAAAATACCACCATTTCAACTTAAAAGTGAAATACAGTTTTTTTTTCAAGGAGGGTCAGGTTTCATGTATGTAAAAATTGAAGCTTAGGTGTTAGACATGTAAATACATAGGAATTAAGAGGCATGTATGTAAATCTTCCCATAACATAAGTATCATCATTGATAAAAACAAGCCAGATGCCATCAGAGAGCCATCTAGAAAAAATTGTATTATCTAAATGCCAGGTTTTATTCAAATCTGCAAGACATGACAAAATAATGCCCTTATTTCTTTTTATTTGTCAGTTAAATGAGTATGCCACTGCTTTAATAAATAAGGCAGTAGAGTGAAATAGTACAAAACTATCCACATCCATCACTGAGAAACTTACCGGCAAAGATCCCAAAGCATCAGTTTTTTATCCTCAGAAGATGAGGCCAACAAAGTTTCACGGTGAGGGCTCCATTCAACTTGAAGGACAGGTCCTCTGAAAATATTTAAATTAGTGAGATTAACCATTGTTGACTTGGTAAGAAATCACATCAAAAGCATGGTGTCATTGACAAACTTAAATATAATCAAACAGTGGAGCATCATAAATCATGTACTTCACTCTGACTAACATACCACAAATACAAGCAAGAACATACTCGTTAGAAATTTGGCTAAATTTATGGGCAAGCCAAGGAATCCAAACAACTTTGTTATCTGAACTATCCAAATAATATTCTTTTCTTCCAATCGCTATCCCATAAGCAAATATAATAAAACAGATTTTGGTTTAGCTAAATGTACCAACGAAGATATTGCGACACCTGGCCAATGGATAAATATATGTCAGATCACCTAGGCTGCATGCAAGCAAGATCATGGGAAACTGAGGACCGGCAAGGCAATGCGTTAAGTTCAAAGATGCTAAATGCATTGATCAACCGTGGATTTAGATTATATTCTTTTAATTAATGTTAAATGCATTGATCAACTCTGTACTTCTCCATCAAACCTCTCAATAAATGTATAGCTTCCATAGTAGACCTGCCCGTCATTAATCCAAACTGATTATGAGAAATCTTTGTAATACGTCTCAACCTACACTCTTATGCATCCCCTTTATTCATAAAAATGGGGATTAGTTTTCAAAATAATATTAAATAGTTTACAAAAACCAAGAAACTCCTAAATATTTTCGCACTTCAATTGGGATATCATCAGGTCCTACAGACTTTCTACACTTGGTTTTTTTTAAAGCCTCATCAACCTTTTTTTTTTACTAATGCAACAATAAAAGTGAAACATTTTATTATTATTAAGTATATTAAGATCACTAAGGTTGATCGTATTCTTAGAATTTTCATTGAAAAATTTATTAAAATAACTCACTCACCTATGTTGAATATTTTTTTCTAAGAAAAATATTTTTTACTTTTATTTTTAATACACTTTACTTGAGTTAAGTATTTACTTTTTTTCTTTATTTGGCTAGTTTATACATATATTTTTCATCATCTTTAGTATCTAATATATTATAAAGTTCACTAAAGCATAATTATTAGCGTCACAGATTATTCTCTTAAACTTTCTATGAGTCATTTTAAATTTTTCTCAGTTCTCTAAACTTTTATATTTAAACTAATTTTTATAACATAACTTCTTCTATTTTATCCTTTCTTGCACGTTATTATTCCACCACCAACTGTTTTTATTTATAGAAAATTTTCCTTTTGATTTTCCAAATACATCTTTGTCACTTGTTTAATAGTGTTTGTTACTTTATCTCACATAGAATTTGTTTCTTCATGAACATCCAAAATCTTTCAATATTGAATTTAATCATAAAAATATTTTTTATTTTGTGTTTTAGGTGTCCCCATCTAATTTATGATAATGATTCCTAGTATTTTTTATTTTACAACTCTTCATCTTAAAATCTAGAAGAATAATCGATGTTGAGTACTTAAATCCTCGTTTGGAATGACCTTACAATCTTTATATTCTAGACAATCTCTTCTTCTTATAAGAAAATATGCAATTTGTGTTTTATTAGATTCATTCTTATAACTAATAATATGTAATTTCTTTTCTTGAATAAAATATTAACAATAACAAAAACATACGCTAAAACAAAATCTAATATGACTCTGCTTTCTTCATTAATCACTCCAAAACCGCAGCCAGCATGAATATTTTTAAAATCTATTATCACTCAACAGACATATCTATTTAAATTTCCTCAAATAAAAATTCTTTCTTTAAGAGATATCATTTGTAATAAGTTTTCTACATCATTCCAATTTTTTTTCTTAAAACCTATATTTAAATCTACTTGAGCAGCATAAGCACTTATAATATTAAAAATTTTAGTCTCAACAATAATCTTAAAGGATATAATTATATCTTCAATTCTATTAATTTTTATAACATTATCTTTCAAAATCTTATTTAAAATTATACCTACATAATTTCTAGTGTGACTCTTACCTGAACATCAAAGTGTAAAACTTAAGTTACCAATCTCCTTATTTTTTTCTTCAACTCATTTAGTTTTTTGAATACATAAGATATTTATCTTCCGATAAATCATAATATTAATTAATTTAATTAATTTACTTGTGAGAGTAGCTATATTCCAAGATCTTATCATGTTATTATTATCATGGATTAACTTATTTACCCGCATTTGTCTGTAATGCGGGAACCCTTTCTTATTTGATACTACACCCGTGCGCCAGTGTAGCAGCCATTGCATACTTTTCACTGTATTCAGATCATACAGAGTGTCGCTTCCAAGGGACGTCATAACATTAGACAATGATCAAAAGGATTCATGTCATAATAGTTCAATGAATTTTATGTTGGTTACCGACTACATAATGCAACCCTTCACTTTTCACATCCAGGACTTGGGACCCAGCATTGGCAGTGTTAAATGCCAAGAGTAATGAAAGAAAATTAATAATCAGTGTTAAATGCCAAGAGTAATGAAAGAAAATTAATAATCACATTAAAAACAAGGAAATGCATTGCTAGGCCTGAGATTGGCTATTAAAGAGAGAAGATTTAAAGCTAAAATAATTCCACTCCATTAATTTTAGAATATAGCAAATAATACATAAAAGAAGCATAGTTAATTTCATGGATAAGTTTACTAGTTCATAACGAAGTACAAATGGAGCACATACGTGTGATTATAGAAAGTGTGCAAACCCAATGACAGCTTCCGTAAATCAAATAGTTTAATATTTGTGTCCGCTGATGCAGTTGCAAGAAGCCACTCATTAAATGGGTTAAATGATAAACTGTTAACCTGGGAGAAAAAAATATAAAGTTAATCAATGTTACGCTTATCTTCAAGTACATGCAATGAAAATGAATAAAGCAATGAAGCGGCAAAATTCCGTAATGCTGGGAGATAAAAAAAAAGACAATCAATGAAGTGTTTTAAACTGCGAGAGCATCTTTATAGGCATCCAAAAGGCAGATATAGCCATAGTACAATGTAAATGGATTTAAACATATAATAATGCAGCTTATTTGAACTATGAAAAACTTCCTCATAGTCATAGGATTGCAAAAACTATAACCTTACCGGGAAGGCAATGAAAGAATAAACCGATGACAAATATGTCCAAAACTAAGCAAATTACCTCCATAGAACCAAAGATGGCATGTGGCAAACTATGTGAGTGCAAAAAAAATATTTATTTATGCAACCAAAACAAAATAAATCTAAAATAAATAAATTCATAAAGTATTGTAACTAAGATTGATGGAAGCAAAAATTCATAAAGTATTGTAACTAATAACCCGTAGACAAAACAGTATGATGGAAGCAAAAATATATAATGAAGTTGCGATTAAAATTGATCAAAAGTCAACTAAAATGAAAGAATATTCGAGTTATTGTATATTTTTTATTAACTATATTAATTTAATGCTAAATTCTCTTTGGGTCATTCCCAATAAAAAAATGAATGCCATGAAACACTTAGAACTTGATGAAAAAAAGAAGATAAGAAGAGAAACAGATTATTTTTATATATAAAATAAATGGTGTGAAAACTATCTAATATCAAAATCTGTTTATCTAATGCAAAGTTTGCAAACTTATATATATTACTTGCTTTGCAATTGTGACGCCAAACAAACGGGCTACCAATGATCAATATAAATAGAAAAATGACTGCAAAGAATAGGATGAAGAATCCGGACGAAAGCTATATCACTATAAAGAATAACATGACAAAAATGTATGCAAAAGAGTATATATGTAGCAGAGAAGGGGATGGTGTTGAGTCAGAGCAAGTCCAAAACAAGTTGGGGGCACATCATAGGTATGCTGAGAGGTGCCTTGCCCATAGCTCGCTATTTTTTTTCCCCCCAAGGAGTTGGGATTGCTTTTAGCATGTGATACAAATGTCAGTTACAAAACATAGAAATGGCCAGCACTAACAGAAGACTCTTAAAGTGATCAATTTTGGCATCAATGGGTCCGTCTCATGTGTCAGTGAGTTTGACAGTTAAGTCTGTTGAAATTAGAGTTTTGAATTATTTTTAATTTGAGTTTGAACATTTCTTAAATATAAAATACCTCGAGATTCACCTCATGCCTGTCAAATACTGAAATTTTGTTGATGACGTATCAAACATAAATCACCATCTACCTCACATGCAAACTGCACCTTGCTTGCTTTTTCTATTGCTCCCAAATTTGATCAAACTTCTAGCATAAATTTTCTGTCTCATAACCCTCCAAAAGAACACCATTATCACAAATCACTTCAACGAGTAACCATTAACCACTCATCAATGCAACCAACTTCAAGCCAACAACATATTGCTAGCCATTTCAACAGTTAACGTTCACCTTTTTACCAAGGGTTTTCTCAATTCCCAATTATCAATTAAAATTTAATAGGTGTCCATCTCAAGGCACAGTTCGTATGAAAAATTTGGCAATATAATGAAGATCAACATTATCTTTCACATCACAAATATTATATATGTGGTTGTCAATATTATCCTTCAACGAACACTGCCATTCATATTACTCATGTGTATATGATGGTGTATCTTATCAAATTCATCAATCAGTTTTTATGAACCATTTGATAAGTATGTCATTAATCAAGCCCAGCCAAATATAAGTATTCAGTATATAACAATTTTTTACCCATTGATCTATCTTCATCGGAGTTATTACCCAAATATCATATCACTAAGACAAAAAAAAACAGTAATGACCACATTACATATGCTATTTTGATAATTATAATTTATTTCAACTACACCTAGTAGAAATTGAATTTGAATTGTACCTCAATCATCACATAATTCATCGCTGATCCACATTGCATGACTTTTACATGTATACAAAGCTTGGAGCTACCTAACACCTAAGCCTGCAAATCTTTGAGTACTTTCAACTACTTCATTCTGTTCATGCATTGCATGGTCATTTCATCCATCAGGTAATCAAAGAGGAAGACTTCCTCTGCCTTAATGACCTCTTATAAACTCATCAACTAAACCTCTTTTCCTAGAAAAATGAATTGATGCTGTACAAATAAAATGATCTAGCCCAAAAAGATCAAAATTCTATCGATCAGTTAAACAAAACATAAAGGAGAATAATCAAACCAATTTTCAGTTATTTCTATAGCCATATTTAATAATGGTTGTTTTTTTTTATTTAATTTATTAAGTTGAATAACCTTCTTTGGATAGTAATATATTTAATATTAAATATTTGTTTATGATTAGATTTTTATTTTAAATATGAGAGCTTACAATTTAACCTATCCTTCCTATTCGTACTCTCACTTTAAGCAGAGATTATTGGCTCCTAATTGAACAACTTTAATGAATGGAAGCTATTTCGAGAGCCAGTCAAATCTTGCTTACCTTTTGATCCAAATTGTGTGCCCGCTGTTCTTTCTTCTTGCCCTTCCATCGCACCACCAGAAAGCAAGTTTAGATGCAATTTCAATATCTTTGAATTGATTAGGAATTTAAAATTTATTTTATCAGTAAAAATATACTTTTGAATCATTTAAGGTTTAGATTTGAATTATTAGGGTTGGATTTAGTTTAGACAGGTTTAGATTTCAATTTAAATGTTTCCTCTCATCTTCTAGCATTACACTGTCGCAGACTTATAGAAATAAGGATTCAAGGAATGCAATTGATTATGATTAAATAAATTGAATCGACAATTTTCCTAGACTTCCCTTGCCCGTGAAATATTGCTTTCTTTCTCCTTCTCCATCGGGTTTCTTTCTCCTAGTGTCTGAATTCCCCTTCTTGCTACCCACATCTACATCAGAGACACTGTGAAAAAAGATAATCATGCTAAAATGGCATGTCGCATAACCTCGTCTTCATGAACTAAAAGTGAATGCTCGGGTTTTCTTGATGAACGCAAGTCCCACAGCATCAAACGGTGATCATCGCCAACAGAACCAAACATATTCTCATTCTCAGAGTGCCATTCAACGTCTTCAACTGCGGCCTCATGAGCCTGTGAATATGAAAAAAAAACAGAACATTGAAAATTTGGCTCTGTACAAAATAATCAGCTGCAAGGCCTGGCTGAAAAAAAAATGCCCTGTGGACAGACCAGCAGTGCGAATTTCCTCGTCAATTACCTCAAAGACCGTCTTGCAATCAAGACACTTCTCATTTGAAGCAATGCCAACGTCCCAGAGACAAATCTTATAATCATAGGAGCCACTCAAAAGGTATCCTTCTCTTCTTGAGCTCCATGCTAGGCCATAACCTTCAGTTTGATGTCCTCTCAACACGAAATCAGGTCTGCAAGTGTCCCCCTCCGGCGGGATCATCGGCCGCTTTCCGGAGTCAAATACGTGCACCTCCGGCCCACATGTTTTCGTTGCAATCAGCGAAGGCTTCTGTGGCATGTGCCTCGCTCGGTTCACCTCCCCCTCGTGGCTGATCCTCTGTTCGATCCGGACGTTGGGAAGCTGCGCCAAAGGCAAGTTCAGCGGAGGCTCGCTGGAGAGATGGGAAGGTGAGGGGAACTGAACAGCTGAGATCAACAAGAAGTTGGGCGTATCGTCCGAAGTGTGCGTGCCTAATACGAGGCGCTGGACTGAAGAGAAAGAGGATGAATGGGAGGAGGATGAAGAGGGAAGCCATTGGACTGTGAGCGAAGGCCATTCGAGGGCGTGAGAAATGACGAGGTCATACAGGTATGGGCTGTTTTTCTTCCACACTCTGAACTCCTCCGCCGCCGAAGCTTCTCCGTCCTCGGGTAACAGCATTTTCCTATCTCCCACCTTTCGTCCCTCCCGCCAAAATCCGCAGAAGAGACTAGGGTTTCTTTACTTGTGACCGGAGCTTCCCTTGGACTTTCTGTTTTTGTTTTTGTTTTTTTTTTTTTGAAGGGGTATTTGCATACATGCACAAAATTCTTATGTATTTGCATATCTCCTACTTATACTTCCATATTTATACACAAATCACTCAAATCTTTAATATTTCTATTAAAAATAGGATTATTATCACTTTTTAAAAATAAAATACATATTTTCCTATATCAATTTGACATACTATTGTACGATGCATATAAATATAAAAATTTTTGTGCAAGATATATAAATACATAAGATTTATGTGCTATGTATGCAATTTTTTTTTTTAAATAATTTAGTATATAACATACAATTATTATGTGTTTATACTTCTAATATCTAAAATTAGATATTTTTAATTTTATTCACTTCTTCAATAAAAAATGTCTTTCACTTTTAAGAACTTAATAAGAGCTAATTGTTGAATTCAAAATTGATGGAAGACACAAACAAAGAATATAGCTTAAAAGAGAGAGAAAGAAAGAGGAGAGAGAACACTATAATGAACATTAAAAACGTATAACCTCTTTTATAAAATGGGCATCATATTTATAGGTAAGGGTTTAACCAATTTGCACTCTTTACCCCTACTAAAATAAGATTATTACGTCAATATGATGTATTTTTTATAATACCCATTAGTAAGCCCGAGAGCCTGAGAATATACTCGCTCGAGTGTTTGATCATGGCTTCGTTGTCTTCCGATCTATCTCAGCGAGTCATGTGATAGACATTGTACGAAGACTTCGATCAAAGTACTCTTTGAATGAATCTCTAACTGTCATTAGTCATGGGGTTGGATTTTGTTCGATTAGTATGAGTACGTCAAATGAGTGCGGGTTCTTGGATTACTCATGTAGGCCCTAGTCTGCTACAATATATTATCTCTTAAATGTTGGATTTTATTGAGAATCATGTTAATATATTTTTATATGTGCAATAATATTTTGTTATGATATTAAATATTTGATTGTTATATTTGTATGCATGAAAGTTGAGTTTGTTTATATACTAAATATGTAAATATCTAAAAATTGTATGCATGTTTGTATATATTAGTAGTGAATTTTGTGCTTTTTGTTTGTAACCAAAACAATTTTATTTTAAAAATCATTCAAACAAAAATTACAAGTTTTTATTAATTTATCATTTTTTTTTATTCTGGCCTAATCAAGTCATTATAACCAAGACATATTTGCGAGAGAGAGAGAGAGAGTCGGTGCGATGCTACAGAGCCACGCGCCGGCGATCGTGCCGTCACCGGCGAGACTAGGCCTCCCTAATGCAACATCTCCATCTCTTCCCTCCCAAGCCCCTAACCCTAACCCTACTTCAAAGTCCGCTCCTTTCTCCGCCCCTACCGCGGCCACCCCCAACCCCGTCAGCACCTCTTCATCCCTCCTCTCCCTCCTCCCTCCACTTCCTCGAGCCCAAGCCCTTCTCCTTCAGATGGCTTTACTCGCCGGCAAGCTCTTCGAAGTTTCTTCCCACCGCGCCCTTTGGGCCTCCGCCCGCTCTGGCGGCCCGCCAATCTTCCTTCCCGGCGCCCAGTCTCAACCTCTATCCCTCGATCCTCGCCATCCTTCACCTCCGACCACAACCAAAGAGGTCCTTTCTCTCTTCACCTCCTTCCAGACTCAGCTTTTCGAGGCCGTGGCCGAGCTACAGGAGATCCTCGATCTACAAGACTCTAAGGTGAATATCGCTCGCGAGGTCCGCAACAAGGACACCGCCCTCCTCTCTTTCACGCGCAAACTCCATGATGCCGAGCAGGTTCTCGACCACCTCCTCGACGATTACGCTGACTATCGCCGAGATCCCAAGCGCGTAAAGGGTGAACCCGGCGATGCCGACTACCAATCCTCTCTACACTCCTCTCTGGATCTGAACGAAGTTTTGGCTCTTGCCCACCGAATCAGCTATACTACATTCGCCCCGCCGGAGCACGGCGCGGGCTTGGCGCCTTTGCGGGGTGCCCTGCCTCCGGCGCCGCAGGATAACGAGATGCGCGCCTCTCAATTGTATCATTTTGCCGATCTTGATGTTGGGGTTCCAAAGAAGCCCCCAGAGGCCAAGGAGGGTACTGCAGAGAAGATCACGGAATCCCTCATCGAGCCCACTCCGCCAAGGGAGGAGGCTGCCGTGCCTGTTCTTCCGCCAATGTTGCCCATCACCGTGCCACCTGGATGGAAGAAGGGGATGCCAGTTGAGCTTCCCCTCGAGCTTCCACTTGTGCCGCCTGGTTGGAAGCCTGGTGACCCTGTACCATTACCGCCACTGGAAGGGGTTGTAGTCGGTAACAAGGGAGAGGAGCATCGTGTAGGTGGTGTGCCATTGCTGCCCGGATTACTGCCACCACAGCCGAAGGCCCCAGAGCCAATTCAGGTCAAGTATGTACAGCTTGATATTAACCCAGACCAGGATGAATATAGCAGTGACTATAGTAGTGAGGTGGGCAGCTCAGAGGAGGATGAAGAAGATTGAGATTTCTTGTCAAGGTTTGTGGGAAATTGTTTAATTTATTAATATGTTTAAATTACTGTAAAAGCAAGCTTATTTGTGAGATTACAGCTGCATAGGCTCGCTGTTTATGAAAAATCTAGATTCTGCACTTTGAAAATTTGAAGTTTTCCATGTGTATGGATTGCGAAGAGTAATTTACATTAATTTATCAGAAAACCTTTTTAACTGTTAGTTGTCAGTTATTTCCTTGTTGCTATAGCATGTCTCTCCGAATGTTCAAAATGAATTTGGTTCCATAATGTTGGGAATCCTTGTGGATTTGCAAAATCTATTTTTATAATGATTGAAAAGCATCGTGTCTGTTTCTCTGATTGAATTTAGTTTTTAGCATTGAATTTCAAACCTTTAATTTTGTTTGATTTGCCATGCATTCTTATCTGTTTGTTATTTTTGGTTTGTGAGTTGCATTGTCCAACATCACAAATTCTCATAAAATCATGGTTTGTGTACTTTAAATTGCATATTAGTATATTGCTCTATTGCAAAATTTTGAAATCTTAATTTTTTGTTTTCAATGAGCGTTTAGAAATTTTATATGAAAGTCTATTTTCTTTATTGCTTTATTGCAAAATTGCGCATCAATCCTTTTGCTTACATTAATATTTATCGAGCAAGCTCTAACATTTCATAGTCCACAAAATATCATGCATGATTTCCCTTCAACAACATGACATTGAGTACACTAGATAAACTATAAGTTGTGAAGCAAAACCGTGGTATGGATTCTATTTTTACTTTTTGGAATGTGAGAATATAAGACAATTCTTGCGGAATTTTAACACCAAATTTAGCAAAGACTTCAAGTTAATTTACTAAGTCTATGATGTAAGCCTATAAGATGAGGTTATAATATATTCATAAAAGTTTTAGAAGTTTTTCTTAAGGTTTTATATTTATTTATCAATCAATTAATGGCTCCTTGATTGCTATTTCACACTAGACAGATTTTTGTCTTTGATTTCTCCTCAATCTTGTCGTGGACCAAATTTTGGTTATTTTCCTTCCAGACAATAAGCATTTTTGTTTTTGCCCAAGACAAGAACTTGCTACTGATTCAACCCCCTTTCTTTTGGTTTAAAAACAGCAACAACAACAATATATGTAGGACCAAAATAAACCACAGTAACAATGAATAACAAGGCAGCATCTCAGAGAATCAAAATCAACAATAACAATAATCGACGAGCCAACAACAGCAACAAATACCAAGCAAATAAAAATTAATTTTGCATGGGGGATTAGCCATTATACTATATTATCAGACTTCTTTGTTGTGGTTTTTGTTGTAGCAAGCTCGGAGGAATTTGTGGCTTTTATGCTATATAGGAAATGGGGCTTTGACTGGTGGAACAGAGAGGAGGAATAAAGGTTCTAGGAGATAATTCTCTATTTGATTCTTTTTGAGAAAATAATATGTACAGTCAGTTGTTGCTTTAAATAATTTAAAAAAACATTCCTTATACATCATGAGTTGACTTCAATACAAAAGAAAACCGATTCTTAAAGAAAATCCATGATATAGTCAACCATACATATGGATAACTTTCAATTTTAAAAATAATTACATTAGATTTTATCATATAAACTTATCCATAGCAAATCAACATTTGTCTATCCTATTCTATTATGGATTTTTACCCAAAAAATCATCTTTCTTGCCTCGCAATTTTCATCATCAAGCCTTCAATTGACGATCTAACTTTGTTGGTGACTCCTGGCTATACCCCTTTTAATCTTAATAGTGCAATTTAAAATTCAACACCATTGTTAATATCCACCGAGAGATTGAACTGTTAAAACATCAATAAGAATGTTCCCTTTAATATATTTACAATCTGATCCCTAAATCATGATTGTTGAAAATTTGATTGATGTTATACTAGTTATTGTCCTAAGATTATGTGTTCTCCTTTTGAGTGTATTTCACTTTTGTGAAATCATAACTTGAGGTGGAGGAAAGTTAAATTTTCTGCATCGTAATTATACCACTTTATTGTGTTACCAAATAACACGTAAGGAAGTATCTCGAAGATTTTTCGAAACTTTTTTCGAGAGATTCCTAGTTTATGGAGCTTTGACAACATTTCTTTGATGTATAATACAACTTACCTCATAAAGGTATAAGTTGTCCAAGATGACTTGGTACATGACTATGCTATTTTAAAATATTATTAAATGATATTTTGAAGGAAATATTTTTAATAAGAATATACTTAATAAAATCATGAGATGCTATTTAGATCTATATAAGGTTGTTGGATTAATGTTGATGACTTTGAAAGTGGTGCTAATTCCTTTAGGATTTATTGAAGGGCTGCTATAGTTCTTTGAAATAATCCAATTTATGTTTTTAAATTGAAATGGGGATTGCCTTGTCACTAGTATACTAATATCATTGAAGCAAGAAGAATCCTTTCAGTTATCCAATGAGTTGATTATTAAGAAAATCTTCTTAAATCTTTCTTGAGAAGATTTGGCGTGAGAATGGATTTTAGTGGCATATGGGATGTGAGTTAATTATGCTTAGAATATTTTAATGGCTAGTAATAGCTATTATTTTATATTTCTGATTATTTTGAGTTATTTCCTTTGATTTCCTTCTTTTTTCTAGTTTATTCAGTTTTATTTCTCTCTTTCTATTATATCATGAGTTTAATTTTTTCATTTATACTTGATTCTGTAATGAGTATATATACCTCTCTTTTTATCAATAAGAACTATTCTAGTTTTATCCCAACATGGTATCAAAGCCATAACCTAGCTGCTAAGCCTCTCCTTGTCGTCGGCTGATCTGTCTAATTTCTGTTTCCAGGCTAGTCCCCTAGCAGGCTGCTTGTTCCTGGTATCCTCTTTTCTCTTATGAAGCATCCCAGATGATGCACATGCGGATGATGCTCCAAAACTGTTGATTTGGCCGCCCATAACCCACTTTCCTCCTTCCAGCCACCAGATGATGCTCCAAAAAATCCAATCAGGCCGCCCAACACCAGTTGGTTTCCTCTCAGCCACCGGAACTTTTGCCTAAGAGCCATGTCTTCCTCCAGACTATTTAGAATTCCTCTGTTCTGCCCGCTTGTGCATGTTCTTCCAGCCGGCTGAGGATTTAGGTCAGCTAGACCTTCTTCCCAAGGACAGGACAACCATAACTCAATCAGAACCTTTCGATGTCTTATCAACCCAATATTTCATTTGGCTTCGTCAGAATCATGGCGGACTTCTCCAGCAATGAACCATCGTCATAAGGTGTTCTCGAGTCAACTAGTGGATCAATTCCAACCATTGTTTCTCTACAAATCGGAGGACATGAAAATAACATTAACTTCTTGATCACAACTCATAAATTAAATGATAATAAATTTCTCCAATTGTCTCAATTTGTGTTATTGTTCATCAAAAGACATGGAAAATTCAGTTATCTCACGGATATGATAAGTGAAGCTCCAAAGACTAATCCTATGTATGGAGCTTGGGAAGTGGAGAATTTCATGATCATGTCGTGGCTGATAAACTCCTTGGAGACTTCGATTGACTGATCATATATGTTCCTTCCTTCTGCTAGTGTCATCTCAGTTGTAGGGAACTCTCCAACTAATTCTATGAGGTGTCCAAGAAAATCCATGAAGCAAAACAAGAATCCAAAACCGTAACCCAGTACTACAATGTCCTAGTTGCATTATGGATGGAATGTGACCTATATTATGACTGTAAATTAGAATCTCTAGTCGACATATCTCTCTTCCAGAGAATTGTAAAAAAGGACCATATGTTCCAATTTCTGACAGACCTCAATAAAGATCTCAACGAAGTCCGGGGACGTATTCTTAATCGAGATCCTCTTCCTTCTACTTGTGCTGCTTTCATTTAGATTCGTAGCGAAGAGAGTCGGAGGCTTATCATGCTTGGTGCTTTTGATTCGTCGCCCTAGTTTCTAATAGTGCTCAACTTCGGGCTGGTCATCCCTTGCCACAAGCCCAACCACACTCCTGAGAAGTGTTGGAAGCTCCACGGGAAACTTACATCTAAACCTTCAACCAAATCTTCCGCTGCCAAGGGTCTCACCACAGCATATGAATTCAACACGGTACAATCGACCTCTACCCAGAACAATCCATAATTCTCTAATTCTCTTAAGATTCAAATGGAGCAACCAATCAGGAGTCCGTCAACCTCCCACGTTCGTCAAGGTAAATCTCATGAAACTCACTTCTTTTGACTCTTATAGTTCATGGATAATTGATTCAAGTGTCACAAATCACATGATTGAAATCTCTTAAGCCTTCTGAACATACTATTCTTGTTCACGTAAATATATTGTTAAAATTGCTGATGGGTCTCAAAGTTCTATTGATGGTAAAGGTTCTGTTGTTTTAACAATAAACTTAACTTTGAAATCTGTGTTACAATTACCTCTGCTAAAATGTAACATTTTATCTGTAAGCAAACTGGCATATGACATTGATTGTGCCGCTCATATTTCCTTTGTTGTCTGTCTTTCAAGATTATTGCTCGGGGAGAATGATTGGACTGCTATGCGGGTTGGTGGGCTCTACTTCTTCCAAGAGAAAAACACGGAGAATGAGGACACTCTACCCAGTAGTTGCAGTTTATCTCAGTCCATTGATTATTCTATTATGTTGTTACAATGTCATTTGGGTCATCATAGTATCCAATATATATTGATGTTTACTAATAAAAATCATTCTAATTTCAAATGTGAAAAGTGTTAGTTCGCTAAACATCATCGTGTTTCTCATCCACCCCACAATTACACACCTTTCGCTATTTTTTCTCTTTTTCACAGTGACTTATAGGGGCCCTCTCGCACCCATAGCTATACCAATAAATAGTGATTTTTTACTTTGATTGATGACCACACTCAGATAACATTTGTATATATTTAAAAAAATAAATCTGAAATTGTTGTCACTTTCAAAAATTTCCACACTTTCATTTTGACCTGATTCAAAACTCTTATTCAAGTTCTTTGGACTGACAATGGTGGTGAATTTTTTAACTCTATATTAGGAGAATTCTTGGTAAATAAGGCATCCTCCATAACAATTTTTTTACCGACACTCATCAACAAAATAGGGTTGCCGAGAGGAAAAAACAACATCCCGTCAACGTTACTCGCTCCATTATGTTTCACTCCAATGTCTCAAAATATTTCTAGAGTGTGTCATTCTTACCGTCACTTATCTCATAAATAGAGTCCCTTAAAAAATTCACAACTTTCGTACTGCTTTATCCGTTTTAAGATCGTTCTTTTATAATAATCGGGTCTTATTCACTATATGCCCCAAAATTTTTGGTTGCATAACCTTTGTTTGAAACACAGCCCTTACTCGGAGTAAACTTGATCCCAAGTCCATAAAATGTGTTTTTCTAGGATACTCTACTAATTAAAAGGGGTATCAATGTCTTGACCCTACTACAAATAAGGTCTATGTGAGTGTTGATGTCTCTTTTTTTGAAAGTGTTCTCTACTTTTCTAACTTAGCCTCAAGTGAGGGGGAGCTAGAGTTCTTAAGACACTGTTCCTTACCTTAATCCTGGGAGTGCTCCCCACATGTCACCTATTATCGAGGAACCTTTGGTTCCTTTTGTTGCACCCATCTCTCCTACCACCAAAGAGCTCAGCTCTTTGTCCCTTTTGATTCCACCTACACTCCCTCCCACTCTCCGTGTCTACACTCGACGTACTCGTTCTGATGCAGCTACTCAAGAGCTCACTAACCCCGTGTTGGACCCTGAATCTCCTTCAGATAACATCCCCAACACTGCTCCAACTCAAACTGAGGTGGTTAGTTCCTCTAGTATGGCATGCAATCAGATATGCCCTTTATATCCTGTGGCAAACTATCTCCTTTTGCATATTATCACCAAATTACAGAGCATTTGCTACGACCTTGATAAATCATCAACTTCCATTTACTATTGAGACTGTTTTAGCAGACCCAACCTGAAAGCTACTGTCACTGAGGAGATAAATGCCCTTAAGCGAAATCATACTTGGGACATTATTGATCTTCCTTGGGGCAAAAAAACAATGGGATGTCGGTGGATATGTACCATTGAGTTTAAATCTGATTTATCCTTTGAACACAATAAGACACGGTTGGTCGCCAAACGGTACTCACAGACCTACAGAGTTGATTACGAAGTGACATTTGCTCCGGTGGCTAAATTAAATATCATTCAGGTTCTCTTATCCCTGACAGTGAATATGGATTGATCCTTATTCTATTTTGATTTCAAGAATGTGTTTATAAATGGTGACCTTACAAAATAGATTTACATGACCCTTTCTCCAGGCTTTGACTCTACTGCCTCCCAAGGGCAATTATGTAGACTGCGAAAGTCCCTATATGGACTGAAACAATCACCATGAGTATGGTTCGGGAAATTCACAAAGGTGGTGGTAGGCCATGGATTCACTCATTCCTAATCAAACCACACACTTTTCTTCCAACATTCCTCTTATAAGTAGGTAGCTATTTTTATCGTTTATGTCGATGATATTGTTTTCACAGGGAATGATCTACTTGTATTGGAATCTCCGAAAGGCATTCTTGTTCCCTTCTTTGAGATGAAGGATTTGGGATCTCTCTAATACTTCTTAGGCATGGAAGTTGCCCGGCCGTCTCAGGGCATTTGTCTGTCTTAGTGGAAATATGTCATTGATCTTTTGACAGAGAACAATCTGCTTCTGTGCAAACCAATAGCTATCCTGATTGATCCAAATGAAAAGCTTTTTGATGTTCTAATGCAGTTCCTGTAAATAAGACTCGCTACCAGCGCTTTGTTGGGAAACTCATATGCCTTGCTCATACATGGCCCAACATATGTCACGCAGTTGGGATAGTAAGTCAATTCATGCATGACCCCTATTAGCATCATCTCCAAGCTGTTCACCGAATTCTCTACCATTTAAAAAGCACACTGTGCTCTGGTTTGCATTTTTCCCGCCACACATCTCGCGATATTGTTTTTTTCACATACACTGATTGGGTTGGATTTGTCCATGATCCGAGATCTATCTCGGAGTACTGCTCATTTGTGTCGGGAAACCCGTTCACTTGGAAAAACAAAAAACAATCAGTGGTTGTCCGAAGCAGTGCTGAAGCAGAATTTCAGTAATAGTATTAGAATATTTTAATGGTTAGTAATAACCATTACTTATTTCTTATTATTTTGAGTTATTTCTTTCAATATTCTTTCTTTTTCTATTATATTCAGTTGTATTTCCTTCATTTTCTATTATATATTGAGTTTGATTTTTCCTTTGAAATGGGCATGTATATCCTTATTTGTATCAATAACAACTCTTCTAGTTTTATTCCAACAAGGCTTATTTTAGCATGTGTTCGAAACAAATTTTTTATAATTTAATTAGGGTAATTTACATATGTGGCATGTAGTCTTATGTGTTTACACATCTCACACCTATACTTTCATATTTAGATACATAGTAGTGTGGTGCTTTAAACCTACGCATAAAAAGGTGCATTTCACTTTGAAAAAGCAATAGTAGTATTATTTTTTTATATAATTCTAAAAATTTGAGTATTGTGTGAGTGAATATGAAAATTTAGCTTTGAGATATGTAAATACATAAGAAATGTATGTTTTGTTTGTAAATTCTCCTAATTAGAAAGACTTTTTTCATAATTGTTGAACTCAGATTTGTCTGTGAATAACACGCAAGGAATAGAACATAAATAAGGAGGGAGAAAGAGAGAAAGCAGGGAAAGACACGAGTCTTGAGAGAGCGTAATTAGTAATCCCCTCGCTCCTTCACAAAACAGTTCCTTTTTACACATTGTTCTCGTATTTATAGTAATTATAAATTATTTTATGAAATGTCGGTAGTGCTCTTAAGATTCTCTATTATCTGTCCGTCGGTCGCAGTAACTGTCAAGGCTACAGCTATTTTCTCCAAATCCTTACTCATCGAACTACATTTTGCTCGCTTTCATGCTAACGAGTCATTCATTTGCTTATTCAGTACACCTTCTCGGCTCAGTCAGCGATATAATTTGCTCCATGTTTGTTGAAAGGCAAATATTTGATCATCCGGTGCATTGTTCTTGTAGATACTTATATTTTAATTATTTTTATAATCCAGTATTTCTTAATTTTGAACCAAAAAATATTTTCTTCTGTAATTCCAGTAGAGGACTGATTACAGAGGCATATAGCAAATTTTGCAGGATTTGTGATCGTTAGGATTGTGATTAGATTAAGGGCATTTATAAACATAGCACACAATTCTTATGTATTTACATATCTCACACCTAAACTTTTATATTTACACACATATCCCTCAAATCTTTAACATCACATAAAAATAGATTTTAACTGCGTGATATTTATATATATAGCACACAATTCTTATGTATTGACATATCTAACACCTAAACTTATATAAATTTTTATGCATTTATATATTTAACATCTAAATCTTAACTGCGTGATATTATAACTAAAAAGATTCACATGCATACCACTCAATTCTTACCTATTTACATATATCGCCCAATAACGTCAACTTTTATTTATATGCGAGGTGTATTTTATTTTTCTTATTTTTAGTTAAAATAGTAATATTTTTTATGTGATGCATAAATTTGGGCGATATAAATGTAAAATCAAAGTTTAGGTTTTGGATATAGGTATTTATGCATTTTGATGTATTATATACTTATGCTTATATATATATATATATATATATATAACATAGAGCATCTAGGTAAATTGAACTGTGGTATTAATTCCATTCAAAAGTTTATTATTTACAATTTTGACTATATTAACCATATCATGAGCAAAACACTAGAATGTTGCCATTAAATTAGCATAATATTGTCATACTACCACACTAATAACACAACATTACAGCTACATTTTTATTACAATAACATCATAATATCACACTAATAACATCACTATATAACCACACTATTAATCTCACATTACAACTACTAATAAAACCATAATTCAATCATATTTGTATCACAATAACATCATAATATTGCATTAATAACACTACTATACAACCACACTATTAACCCCACATTACAACCACTAATAACACCATAATGCAACTACATTTGTGTCATAATAACACCATAAAACTACACTAATAATACTAGCATACAACCACATTATTAACACCACAATATGACCAAACGAATAACACCACTATATAACCATATTTGTATGACAATAACTCCATACTATTGCACCAATAACACTAAAATACAACCACATTTATATCACAATAACATCATAATATTGCACTAATAACCCAACTATACAATCACACTAATCATCCCACATTACAATCACAGTAATAACACCACAATACAACCACATTTGGTGTTATTCTGGAGTAAAATGGTTTTATTGGGGTAACGTTGCGGCATTCTAGGGGAAAATTTGGTAGTATTATACAGTTAAATTTGTGTTCTTGAGGCGTTAATGTGGTGTTATTATGTCGGTAATTTGGTAGTATTATTATTTTAATTTGGTGGAGTATAGCGAATGTTGTTATGCTTATGTATTAGAGTTTATATGATGTTAGTTTGGTGCTGATTTGTTGATATTATGGTGACAATATGATGTAGGTCTGATGTTGAATTTGTATTTTTATGCACGTTTTTTATGAAAATTTGATTGTGCAAAATTGTTGATTTGGTGTTATTATGGTGATATCTCAGTTGTATTCTGGTAATTTGGTTCAACTTTAGTGGTATTGTGGTTATGATGTTATTGTAAATGCAACTTGGTGGTATTTTGTTGTTGGTTAGGTGTTATTTCCTTTTAATTTGAATAGCACAACACTACACTGACATCACAATATGAATAAAATACAACATCAATCCCACATTAATACAACCATAATTACACTCCAACAATATCATAAATTATTACAATACCACCACAAAATCACTTTAATATCACCATAAAATCATCACAATGTCGCAACAATAATACCATCTAAACATCACAAAACCAACACAATATGAACAAAGTACAACCTCAAACTCACCTTAATACAACTAAAACATCACAATACAATCACAATACCATAACAATACAACCACAATATCATCACAATAACATTTCAAAACCACTACAATACGAACAAAATATAACCTCAATCCCACCTTAAAACAACCACAATATCATTCTAATAATACCACAGACTAATACCATACCACAAAAATAATATAACAATAAATCAACTGAATGCCACCATTAAATCATCAAAATACATCCACAAAACCATCACAATCTGAACAAAATACAACATCAATCTCACTTCAATACAACCACAATACTAGTTCAGTTACACTATAAATTACTACAATACCAACAAAATAATAGAAAAATACTACCAGAATAAGATCATAATACCACTTCAAAATCAATAGCAATAGTAAATACTACCAAAAAAACATCCACACCCCAATAACAATACAATTACACCACAAAATCATCACAAAAAAATACTAGAAAAGTAACATAATACAATTGATTAGGATTACAAAGGAAACATGCAAACATAACTTATGGCCTGTTTGGGGCAGCTGCAGCTTATCCAGCTTCTGCTGATAAGCAGCTTATCCTGATAATCTGCTGATGAGCAGCTGATCCGGATAAGCTGTCTGGCTGTTTGGTTGGCGCTTATGGAAAACAGCTGATTGTGAAAAATTGACCCTTTTGCCCTTGTTCTGAATAAGCAGTTTAGCTGTTTGGTTAGTGCGTTTTGTAAACAACTTATTTGAATTTTTTTTTCATTAAATGTATAATCTGTGCAGCAGAATCTATTCTTTTCTCAACAAAATTAAAGATAATTGTTCAGACAAGAAAATACCAAAATGTTGATTTATATTCATATAACTAAAATATATCTGATCACATCAAACGAATATGTTACACATACAAAAGTCAAACGCATATGTACATACTACTACAAAGTATAATAAGAGCCCATAAAAAAGAAAAAAATAACATGTTAAAATGATTAGTAGAAATATGATAATGTTGACTTTATAATGTAGCAGCATATCACGACCCATGCCACCTGCATCTGACACTCCAAAACCCTGAGCAAACCTGTCCAACTGCGAAATTGTAGAAACAGAAGAACTCGAACCACACGTGGCGTTTTCCTGTTGTGGCACAATTGAACTCCTAGCAGTTGTGTCCAATTGGGAGCACGTAGAAATAGTTCCACTTTCGACCCACTTAAAGAATTTGCAGTCGTCCGGTCCTTGTCCCCACTGCGGGCACCTGTAGAATTGTCGTCTGTAACTATGTGTCTGTCGTGATGTGAAAAACAATGACGGCAGCCCACATCGGCACATCATTCGCCCCAATTTTCCTGAATATCTCGAGCTCATTGTCCTGCAATTATGTTAAAAAGCGTTAATCAGTCAAAAACTTGAGGGAATAAAAAAAACTGAACATACCAAATTGTGAAAGCAATTGTTGCAACAGAGTTATTTGGTCACCTGCATCTAAGACCACTCTTATTAACTTCATAAGAGTTACAGAATATCACTTTAAGTTCATATAACAATCTGAAACATTAATATTTACAAAAATATTAATATTGCATAGGAGCATCGAAACATTAATATAGGGTGATTACATATTAATATTTAGGATATTATACAGTTCTTCAACATGATAAAATAAATCAGTTTTAAATGATGAAGAAGAAATATATAACTTACAAAGAAAGCTAAAAAGGGATTTTGAATTAAAAGACCAATTTGTTCTGAAATTTATTTCCTTGGAATGGAGATTGCATGGAGTAAAAATGACTTTTTTTTTCTCAACAAAAAAGACACTCTTGATGTACTTATTGAAATGAGAAAATGTTGATGTGAATCAGCTGGAACAACACTAGGCAAAAGAAAGATGGAAGGAGAGCAACGATCATCCTATGGAAAAGAAACCATATCAATAAAATTGAAACCATCCAAAATTTCGACCAACATTGAATCCAACATACCCTAATTTCGACCCCAATGGGTCATACCATAGTAGCGGTTGCTATCCAAGCTACATACATAGCAAGGGGCCATCCAAGCTACATACAGATTGCTTACAAATTTTAGATGCTTCCATAACCATACCATAGTGTCGTGACATTTTGTAGTGCATGATACTAGAACCAAGAATAAAGCGCAATGCAATAAGAATATTACAAAAGGAAGGCACAATAAAACAAAACTGCTTCCAGGTACGAGTTACATAAAAAAAACACCCAATTTGCAATATATGATGAGGTTTGAACACAAATTTATACTCCAAGCTTCTCAAAGTTCATCCAAAGCTGAAACTGTATAAGATTTGCAAACATACACTTCCATCTTCTACAGCTGAAGTACCAGCTAATGAAGTTATATAAGAAGCATGACTTCAGTGTACATACCAATGCAATAAGATTACAACCATGACATAAATTTGAACCTTTCCTTTCAAAAAGCATGGCTGCAGCCACCATTAATGAATGTATCAATTGCTGATTACCAACTGCGGTGTACATACCAATGCAATAAGATCACAAACATGGGATAATTTTGAACCTTTCCTTTCATAAGGAGACCAGATAAGTAATATAGAACTTAATTAATAACATCAGTATACAAACTAACCAATATAATCCAAGGAATTTGGAACCATTCAATGGGTTAAAGCACTTCAGCATGATGAAATAATTCTTTGTACAATGCCAAACAAAACCCCATTTGAGCCCACATGAACTCAGAGCAAAGACCAAAGAATATTGCTATGTGTTTGACAAATGAATCATCATACTTGTCATTGAGGATTCCTTGGCTTAAAGACCAATGGAAAAAGACAGCAAAGAGTTGCATGAGTAAGGATTTTCTCCTAACAACACTAGAAATAAATCAGTTTTATATCAACAGACGCATACATTTCTCATCTAACCAAGCTATATAAAGCAACCATATAAAGATTTCCAAGCTATATAAGAACTTCCATGTATCCAAGCTATATAAGAACTTCCATGTATCGAAGCTATGTAAAGATTTCGAAGATGGAAAGCACGGTTGCAGCCACCATCACTCAATGAATGTCAAACTTCTGATTACCCACTGCATATCTCGAAGATTTCGAAGATGGAAAGCATGGTAGAATGTCAAACTTCTAATTACCCACTTCATATTATTGTGTCTTTAATTATCTAACACCAAATCTTTATTAATGAAGCTTTAGCAATATTACATATCTAACGGAGAAGCCGCCACTGCATACAAAGCACGGAGCATGTATTGCATTGTTATTGTATTACAGCTTCAGCAATATTGCATAGACCTTATTGCAATATTTTGCAATGATACAAAATAGAATACAACATCACAATCATAAAAATGAAACTAAAAATAGACTACAGCTTCAACATTAGTTTAATTTCAAAAGAACCAAATTGAAACCATCCAAAATTTCGGGCACAATGGGTCATACCATAGTAGTGGTTGTCATCCAAGCTGCATACATAGCATGAGGCCATCCAAACTACATATAGATTCTTATAAATCAGCATTAGATGATTCAACATTAGATGCTTCCATAACCATACATTAGATGCTTCCAATTTCACTACAACAATAATCAACATAAATTTCTTTTTTAAAGTTGATATCAGTATTTAAAACATTGGCAAGCTGTTTTCTGAAGCTCGGCTATGTAATTCTGTCATTTATGAATACAGAAGAATCGAGTGGTATGCACGTAAATCTTTCAATAAAAAAAAAGATTGTGACAAAGCAAATGATCCTATTCTACAGTTCACAGCAAACATTGTACTACTTTTTTCATTTGCTGTGAAGTAGTAGATAGGAAAATAGAATTAGTTCTTTCTTTGGTACTTGCTATTCCTTCGAATCAAAACACAAAAACAAATAATAGAAAAATTAGTAGCCTTCATAAAGAAAAACTGGGGCATAATTCTCTTCCAACACGACAT
Source organism: Phalaenopsis aphrodite (assembly GCA_003013225.1). Classification (NCBI taxonomy): domain Eukaryota; kingdom Viridiplantae; phylum Streptophyta; class Magnoliopsida; order Asparagales; family Orchidaceae; genus Phalaenopsis; species Phalaenopsis aphrodite. The sequence goes on from NEWO01000010.1 coordinate 268,592, forward strand.
GTATTTTAGCTCTCAATGGATTCTTTACAACATCAATTAGAATTGATTGGCAAAAACTGTGCCAAACAAAGTATAGATGTTAGATACGTAAATACAAAAGAATAGGATGGTTTGTAGGTAGTGCCCCATTCTAATCAACAGATAACTCGCACCATATGCTTGTGTTATGAACTCGGGTGAGTCTAATACCCTGGAACCAACAAATCCAAAGCTTCGCGTCCACAATGGAGGACTTCAACAACTTCTAAAAACACTATACTATTTTTTTCATTTGTTGTTAAGCAAGCCTTTATTTGCAGTCAAATAGATGGCCATTATAAATTGGAAACAAGTAACCCTTTGATCAAACAGTAAAGCATAAACATATGACTGAAATTTGGTGTTTTCATAAGATATATAAATACAGAAGAATCAAGTGGTATGCATGTAAAGCTTCAAATAAAAAAAAACGTTTTTTTTGTATTCCACTGCAATACATAGCAAATGGTACAAAACTCTGCCTACAGAAAGCACTTCTTCAACCCGAGTAAAGCATAAACATATGGGTGAAATTT
>NEWO01000010.1:269581-343031 GCA_003013225.1 Phalaenopsis aphrodite
TATATATATATATATATATATATATATATATATATATATATATATATATATATATATATATATATATATATATATATATATATATATAGATAGAAATTTAAGTGTTATATATGTAAACTGCCTAAACATATGTATTTTTAACAAAAAGGATCATATGTAACACTAATGTAGCGGTTGCCTCCAAGCTACATACATAGCATGGGGCCATCCAAGCTACATATAAATTGCTTACAAAATTTAGATGCTTCCATATCCAAAAAAAAAAATAACCACATCCATTCCAAATTCTCTCTTAAACTGTACCCGAAAACTTATCAATCATCTCAAATATTTTTCCTTTGAGGAATTCATAACATGCAAATAGAATCATCTCTTATAAAGAAAATGCATTGAGTATGAAATATAAGCATAAAATATCTAAGAAAATAACTCCCAAAGCCATAAAAACAGAGAAAAATCTGTCGGTTTCATATAATAAAACAAAACTTGCAATCTTGTTATATTAAAACCCTTGCATAAATCCTTGCATAATAATTCGTTAAAAAACCCTTGCATAAATCAAAATTCATAACAGGTATATATTATGTCTTTGCTGATATCATGACCGGAGAATATCATCTGCTATTTGTTCTCGTAAAGTCGCCATCTCTGATGCACATTTACCCTCTCGAGTGCATGCATCTTCTGAACCAAACTCTTCATGTATTAAACGACCCACATGATATTCAAATGCTTTGTGTGAGATTTGCATTGAATCATCTTCTAAAATGGCAAACTCCGTATCCGATCTGGAAGGGTGGCGTCGGATGAAATTGTGTAGTGTCATTGTGGCAACAACTATTTGTACTTGCTTTGGGAAAGGGTAGGACGACATATCTCGTCCCACTTCTTCTTCCACACTCCGAACGCTCTTTCAATTACCCCGCGCAATGAAGAGTGTCTTTTGTTAAAAACAACTTTTTTGCCTCGTGTGACACCACTAGATCTTTCAAAATCAGGAATGTGATATTTCGTATCTGGATAGGGCTTCAGATATCCCTTTTGTAATGAATATCCTGCATCAACCAAATACTATTTACCCTGAGGTGGGTATGAAAATCCATGTCTAAGGTTCCTGGTAGCGAACTTGAAAACCCGACTATCGTGGGTGTTTCCTTCCCATCCAGCCATGACAAAGGTAAAGCACATATTAAAATCACATACGACCATAACATTTTGTGTTGGGGCGCCACATCGGCCGATGTACGCAACTTTTACTTCACCAGATAGTCGTGCATCGACGTGTGTTCCATCAATAGGTCCAATGCAATCCTGGAGTTACAACTACACATTTTTTTAAACTGTAACGTAAAAAAGTAGAAAGATAAATGTGATGGTAAAAGCATACCTTAAAAATGACATGTATCGAGGGTCATTTGCAATTTGTGAAGGAATTGAATGAAACGTTGGATCCTCGGGTTTCACTACCTTCTGGGCCAAACTAACAAGAGAGTTCAAACCGAATGAGAAATATCGACTGATGGTTTCAGATGAATATTGGAAGCGCTCCATAGCCCCTCTTATTGATTCATTTTGAGATAAGATATGTAGAGTTATTGCAAGCACTTCCCTTGGGGTTGTTCTTACAGAGCCGTGTAACCCATGATTGATCCGGAGTTCATTTAGGAGATCATGAAATATTTCTTGTGTCATACGAAACATATTAAAGAACTTTGTTGGATGACCCCGTAATAACTCACCAACCCATTTGTCTTCTACTTGAGTTGAACTCATACAAGGGTTCTGGTCAACGTGTTTAAGATAGTAATAATACAATAAGGTAAGGGTAAATGCGACTGTGCATATGTGGTGGATATCTTCTTCATCCATACTACAAAATTATTAAAAGGAAAATGAATTAAATTAAAATAATAAGAACATAAATGTACTATGAAAGATAAGTAAAACACATGAACTTTGGGCAAAATAAAAACAAAATATAATAAAATTGGCCACACAAAAACAACAGCCACATAGAAAGGTTAACTGTCTAAAACATCCACGAAGGAGATTTAAAAAGTGTGCATCAGGTAAACATAACATGGAACAATACAAATTAAAGTACATAATAAGTCAAATATTCAGACGTCCATAAGAGATCACAAGTATTTCACTCGGTATTTCGGTTCCAACTTCATAAAAAATTGTCTGGTGGTTGGATCTCGTAACACCTTCACGTATTGAATGTAGTCATCATCGTCTGCCTTAACATCAGAATATGTATTAAGGACCTGAAGACACTCATCAATTGAGTTGTCCTGCGATGAAGAAGACCGAGCTTTACATGTTTCAACAAGTGCATCAATAGTGCCTTTAATGAAAGCTACTCTTTTGTTCTTCTTTTCTACCCTGGGACGCTTTGGCACACTCATGGATTGAACATCTGTGTGAACATGGCTAGGACAGTCTCCTGAATCACCTATCTGCACGGTATCCATCTCTTGGCTGAGCTGTCAAATCCTATATCATTTGGGGTGAACGCATGAGTTCCTGTAGCGACAACACTAGTGAACATTCCATCTAATTTTTCCTCCATTACTGGATCAATGCCAACGAATTTAAATTTTTTGGCTGACGGGACTGCCTGATATAGATAACAAATGTGCATTAATAAAATAGTCTCAACTCAATGTGAAATTAGATTGAACATAAAATAAAAAGTGTTAATTATGCACCTGTAGTTTTTCAGTCTACCATTCTTCTGGTACATCTATTGTGCGCTTAACTGGATCCCAGCCCATTCCCGTTGATCCCCTTTTGAGTTCTTTCCATAGTTTCCAATCTTTCTTTAACTGGTCCCATTTGTTTTTCATTTTCATGCGATCGTAATCTCTTCGAGTCATTTCTTTGAATTTAACCAAGATATTTTGCCACCCTTCTTTGTTAAAAAATATAGTATGTCTATTTCCCACCTCAACCTCCGTCACACATAAATCACAAAAGATCATAGTAGCTTCTCTATCCTACATGGCTGATGTACCAGCTTCTTTAGCTTTACTCATTGAATTCTGTCAGATTAATGGATAAACACAAAATGTTTCTTTTCATGTCAAAAAAATCACTAAACAAAAGAACACTTTCTATATCAACCCTCTAAGAAATCATAAAACAAAAGATAGATTAATGACATCTTCATCCTTTTGATGCCGTAAATTCTTCAAAAAAACTATAGATGACAAATCATGACAAAGATTACTAAAAAATAGGATAAACTTTCGAAAGAAAAAATAACTTTTGTAAAGATTTTCAAACTGTACATTCATAGAAAAGAGGAAATATCTACTTTGGGAAATAGAGATTTTGGTTGGAGTATTTATACAGAGAAACAATTCCATATTCTAAGAGTTATTTTAATTTGACATAACACAAAGAATAATATTAGTAGCTGGTGTTTATTGAACAGAAGTGATTTACCTAAAGAGAAGAACAACAATATTTTCAGCTACAAGTGTAAGCAATCAAAACACAAAATGATAAATATTTGAATAATATTTTAAATCATATCATATTTATGAGGCATAAAACTTTAGTTCAAACTACCGAACAACGCAAAAGTATTAGCAATCTTTCATATATTAAAAAAACTATAAAAAGAAACATAAATTTTTAGAAATCGTTGCAAAGCTCATAATTTGGATTAATTCTTCTTCAAAACAAATTGAGTGCATGTAAATTAGAGCAAAAAAACATAAACTAATAATTATCAATTCCAAAAGAGTCAATAATGCATGTGAACTATCTTTTCATACAACTTTACCAACCATCCATACTTGATATAGAATACAATACTAACAAAATGTTTGATAGGTGCATCATCATCATCATCATCGGCACTCTCGGAATCAAAACATTAGGCCAAAACTAAACTATATGAGTTCGACTACAAAATTCCTCCTCCAATTATTTCTGCTGATTGTTAAAATAAATAAGACAATAATATTTAAAAGTTTTGTACACAATTTCTCACTCTAACCCTGTGTTGCTCTTACAACTAGGGGTACATAAGCATAAAAAAATCCAACTCATATGGCATGCCTTAAAAACAAACTTCTGTATATGCAAATGGAAATAAGAGATTAGAAATACAATTTATTTATGGATGTAAACAGATTCGAAATACAATTTATAAATACAATCAGGTTCGAATATTTACCTTCGAAGAGCAACGGTGTGCAATCGAAGCGAGGCCGGGATCCGCAAGACCTTTCCCTTCTGCGTCCACCAACAAGTTCGAACAGAGGAGATCCGGTTTCGAACGGAGAAGCCGGGATACAGAATGGTGACGGGAGCGAGGAAGCAACGACTTCGAACGGAGAAGATGTGGCTTCAAACGGAGAAGATCTGGAAGATCCGGCTTCGACGGGATAGAGAGAAGAAGATCCGGCTTCGAACGGAGAAGCCGAAATACAAAATGGTGACGAGAGCGAGGAGATCTGGCTTCGAACGGAGAAGATCCGTTGGGAGAAGATCCGACTTCCTTCGACGGGATTGAGAGAAGAAGATCCGGCTTCGAAATAGGATCAAGAGAGGCGAAGCTCTAGGTCACGGGAGAGGTCGCGGGAGAGCCGAAGGAGAAAGGCAAAGGCTAGAGGCAAATGAAGAAAGGCAAGGTCACGGGTGGCGATCCGAGGGGCACAGAGCGTAAAATTTTATCGCGGACCGCAGGGGTCAGCCCGCGGTCCGCGTGTTTTAGGAATTCAAAAACGCATTTTCAAATAATCTCCCAATAAACGCTAACCAAACGGTAGGGCGGCGTTTTGAAAACGCCGCCCGCACTTATAAGCTGCCCCAAACAAGCCCTTAATATCATCTTTTCAAACGTTGCTAAATTGGCCCCTAAACCCTTAAATCTAATCAGGGAACTGCAAGAAAACATTCTGGCCACAAGCAAAACCCAAGCTCTTTAACAAGAAATGAAACAGTGCACCAGATTTTGAATAGTACGCCGAAATTTGAACAGTGCGCCCGAAGTTTGAACATTACACTATATTCTTTTCTAATTTTTATGCTGATTTGGGCCCGATCACATGTCAAAATATACTTTTATCTCATTTTTTTTAGTAGGTCTGCCATTTTATAAGTGTCGAAATATCATTTTAGTCCGGACATACAATTGCTTCCGAACCCCTATGCAAATTGCATAATGCAATATATTTTTTCCTGGTTACAACACAGCTGGTTATATTCAAACGATACATCGTTCCGCCGGAACAACAGATTCCACCAATCTATTTGACGGTTCCGAAAGTACCGAAATCTTCTGCTGCCGAAGGTTGAAGAAACCGAAGGGCATATCTGCTGTTTTCTGAAGCTGAGTTCCTGTCGAATTCTTCTTCGAAGTTAAGATCGATCGAGTTCCAACCCTAAAAAATATCACCCTCCGATCTCCCTGGTAAAATCTTCTTAAAGTGGCCGAGATGCAGCACGGAGGCGACTTCGGCTCCCAGTACTACGCCCACCAGCATCCTCCCTCGCATCCGAACCCTAACCCTACCCCTAATCCCAACGATTTCCCTCCTCCTAATTCGATCCATTTGTCTTACGCCTCCGCTCCGCCGTATTCGCATTATACCCCCTCGATCGCCGGTGCTGCAGCCCCTTATCCTTCCTTTTCGCAGCATGCGGATCCAATGACAACCGTACCGCCCTCGGCTCCATTGTATTCTCAGCCTCAATCCCAATCTCAAGACGCGGCATCGCAGTTCCCTCCCTATGCGAATTACAGCTCATCTGTCTTCCAGCCGGAGATGTCCTCCACTCCGCCGTTGGCGTCGTATTCTAATCTTCAACAACCTACTTCGGCCTCCTACCATTCCTATGACTCCCATCACAACTATACTCTCCAAAATCCCAATCCTGATCCCATTCATACGTCCGATTTTAATGCCCCCGTCCCCTCCGTTTATGCTCCAAGTGAAACCCCTTATCAGGTTGGTGGCCCGAGATTCGATCATGCAGGTGGGTACTACAATGAAAATTCTGGAAAGTATGGCCTGAGTGCTGCTGGATCTTTTGGGCAAAGCCGATCGGGTTATGATCAGGATTATTATGAGAAGCCGCCTGAAAGGGAGTTTCAATATGGGCATGTTAGTGCGCAGGATGATGGATTAGGAGATGGGGTCTATGCCTATGATGGCGGCAGATCGGAGCCCTACGGTGCTCGTGGAACAGTACCTAGATCTTCATCTTCATCAGCTTGGGGAGGTTTTGATGATTATGGGAGGTCTACGAGCTTCTCTTCTGGTAGGAGTGACCAAGCTGGGAGTGCTGGCAGGATTATCAGGGCGGTGCCTAAGGCAGAAACTCAGCAGGATGTGAAGAGTGGAGTGCAGAAGTTCCGGGTTAAGCTTTTGCCAGAAGGTTCGAGCGTGAATACTACTGATGTTCTTTGCCAGGTTTGCATGGATAAACTTTGCTCAGTTATCAAACTTTTTAGCGTCAAGTTTAAGCTTCAACTTGTTCATATTTAAATTAGCTGGTGGTATTTTGGACAACATCAATGTGTTTATGAAATATAGGGCTGTAAATTAAGTCGAACCAAGTACTACTCTGTTATAATTTGTTAATTATTTTCTTATCAAGTTAGAATAGAGTTTTTGAACATTTTCAAATTCTTATTTAAATTTCTTTGTTAATTTTCTTAGAGTTTGAGCTACAATTGACCTTGGTTTATGCTTTTCGCTAATGATATCCTTCTTGTGGACAAGACTCGAAAAAGAGTTCAGGAAAAGCTTCAATTATGGAGGTCTATATTGGAGTTTGAAGACTTTTGTTTGACTAGACCTAAAACTGATCATATGTATTGTAATTGTAGTAGTAGTAACTATTGTAGCAGAGTTGTAAATATGGGCGATCAAATCTTTAAATGGTGTGATCGTTTTAGATATATCGGGTGTATCGTTCAAGTGATGTTGATATAGATGGAGATATTATTTGTTGAATTCAAGTTGGTTGGTTGATGTGGAGGGATGCATCGGGCCTATGGTAGATAGAAAAGTACCTCTCAGACTGAAAGGAAAATTTTATAAGATGGTAGTAGTGAGACCTGCAATGTTTTATGGTGCAAAATGTTGGCCTTTAAAAGAGAACCATTAAACAAAGTTGATTGTTGTTGAGATGAGAATGCTTAGGTGGATGGGTGACTTGACACCTAGAGACAAAATGCGAAATGAATATATACGTGATAGGGTTGTTGTTACTCTATTGGTGGACAAGATTAGAGAGAGTCGTTATAGATGGTTTGTTCATATTAAACACCGGTCATCTGATGATCCTGTTAGAAAAGTTGATGTTTTTATATTCGACTTATGTTAAAAGGGGAGGGGGGTGGGGTAAGACCTAAAAGCCTTGGGAAAATTATTTAAAAAATGATCTTAATTTATTAGAATTTAATGAAAATATGATACTCAATAGGACACAATGGAGAAAAAGGATTTATGTATCTGACCCGCTTAGTGGGATAAAGGTTTGTTTTTGTTGTTGTTGTTGTTGTCGACCTTTAATTGACCTTATTTTTTTTATGCTTATGATTTAAATATGTAGCTTTTTTAGTTAACATGAATGAATTTATTAGTTTTAATCAAAGTTAATATAATATCTCAAGTATTATTTATATTTGTTTCGTAATTTTAAATATTTATAATATAAAATTTAATTCATTTTTTGGTCTATTTATTTTTTTAATATTTGTTTGATATTTCCATATTTCTTATTAAAATGCATAGAATATAAGAAAATAAAACAAAGCAATTAAGTAATCAATTAGTTTATCATTAAGAGTCTGTTTGGGATAGCTGCAGTTGTTTGAAGAAGTTGTTGTGAAGTTTTTGTGGAAGAAACAACTTTTTAAAAAACTGCGATGACTATTATAAATTTATTTTATTTTCAAACAGATCTTTCTGTCAGCGACCACACTTTAACAACTCAAGTTGAAAAAAATAACTTTTTATCATAAAAATTTTTAAAAACAATAAGAAAACAGTTTCTCAAACTAAACTGCTGTAGCAGTTTGAGAAACAATGTAGGCAGAAAACTGTCCCAAACAAATTACATCTTTATGGCAGTCACCACATTTTAATAACTCAGGTTGAAAAAAACAACTTTCATTCACATAAATTTTTAATAAGCAGCAAAAAAGTAGTTTTCCAAACATAATTGTGGCAGCGGTTTGAAAAGCAAAACTGATAAAAAACCATCCCTAATAAACCCTAAATGAGCATTTTATTGTGGTCTTAGCGAGCTTTTTGTTGCTTAACAAATGAACACTTTTATGAGACAAATAAAGAAGTGGATAAATGTGTAAACTTTTTCATTTGAGCGTAATTTTTTTTTCTTCCAAGATTATTCCATTTTTTCAATAAAACAAACATAAACTAACTTTTTATGCACAATAATTCTGTTTGAACTTAGTTAATTTGAACTTACCTTTTACCTTGCAATCCTAATGAAAGGTATATGTTTCTTGATGTCAACTTATTTGCTTTATTTTCTTTGTTTTTATCTCTGGTAACGCTTTCTTCACTATTTTTAACCTGTTCATGCAATTTGGGCTTGTATGATTGTAACTATCTAGTTGTCTTTGGCTTATTTTGTATGAATTTAATTCTTGCCAATATCATTATGATAATGAAATACCTTCCCTGTGTTTTGAGTTTTGTATTGGCAATGTCCTAGTAGTAAGGTGTGCATATGGTTTCGGAGTAGAAAGTTATACAGCCTAAGATATAGTAAATCATATTGGTTTTTTAAGAAGATAGCTCATGCATTGTATTCATGATTCTTTTGAAAAGAAATTGTCTGATTTTACAACAAGAAGGTTATAGTGTCTTGTAGTTATCACTGCAGATGTAATTTATGGGGCTGATTTTCTATTTCAGATTACGAACATTAAGTTTCTATGCTGAATTTTCAGTTGCAGCCATCTTCTTACATTTTATAAATTTATTATGATTTGAATGGCCACCTTCGTTTTGGTTAATCTTTGACTTTTTTGTGAGTTTATTCTTCTCTCGCTAGGATTTTGACCGTCACTCTATATTCTTTATTTTGAAAATCACCTTTTTTAATGCATATTTATTTTACCAATGTTGTGTGCAGCTATCCTCGGCATGATATAATATATGAATGTTTGAAAACTTCATCTTGATTCATCATTTTGCTGAATTTTTTTATTGGAAATTAATCTAGGACGATCATGTGGAGCTTTCTTCACAATTTATTTGTGATAAAGATGATGCACTTTTCAAGCTCCATCATCATTATTTTGAAGTATAAATCAGTAATACAGAAAGAATTCAGCAAGTTTGAAGCATGGTTATTATATTTGAAACTAAGTTGACAAAGGACTTCATTATTTCATTGCTGTTTTTTACTGTAATTGCTTTACAGCTTTACTTTCTGCTTTCTATTGTTTTTGTCCAGCGGTAAAGTTTAATGCCCATTGGATTGTGTTTATATCTTAGTTGGCAGCTACAAAAATAATTCTTTTGATGCTTTGGCTAGAATGAGAGTTCCATCTAACTGTATTCATACAGGCCTATGCTGTCCAAAGTTCTTCATTTGTATCATTATGTTTTTACTGAAATATGATTGTAATTCGCATTGCTCAGATTGGTTTGGATGGTATCCGCATGCTTGATCCTAGCACTAACAGGATCTTGAGGATTTACCCATTGGAAAGTGTAACAAGATGGGAGGTAATGAATAATTTCTATTACATAGAAGAATACAGAAAATACTGCTGGTCAGGCCATGCGCAATGTCATCTTGCATTGTTAAGTGTTATTCTGAGAATTTTGGGTTTCATTGTGTAGGTACTAGATTCATCCATATTCTGTTTTTGGTCTAAAAGCTCTGTTGATATCGAACCAAAGCGCATTCGACTGAAATCGAACAGTTATACCACCACTACCATACTTGACACTGTGACTGCTGCATCTGTGCAGGTGAGAAATCAAAATATCTAAGTGGCTATAGTTGATTTGAATTTTCTTGCTTGTAATTTTTTATGAAGTTTGATACGCTTTTTCAGCATTTTTGTCTTGGGAGTTGACTTAATGTTTGTATGCCAGTTTTTCAGGAGATTATATTAATTTTTTTTAAGTCTTATTATATATTTCCTTTTTCCTCTTCTATTTATTAATTATTTGCTTTTTGTGGAATTCTGATTATCTGCTTTAAATATTATTTTCATAAAATTTACCAGGTACTATGTTTATATTGTTTTAAAGTTGCTGGATTTTTAAAGTTTGAATTGCCTTCACATGATATTTGTTGCGTCATTTTCTTTTTCATGTGGTCCATACTGAGAATAATTTAATGTTTCAGAAGGAAACGCATTCTGTTTACAATGATGCTGATTTTATGAATTTTTGTGCAAATACCAGCTTAAGGAGATGGGCGGCAGTGATGTTGGTCGAAGCAGAGGAAGTGCTGATGGTGGCAAGCCATCTGAACAGCCAAATGAAAAGAAAAAGGTTTTTACTGATTGGATGAACAGAATTAAACCTGGCAATGAGGAGAAAGACCATTGGGTAAAACGTGCTTTAACCATAATCTGATTTGCCAAATATCGCTTGTAGTCAAATGACATAATTTCTGGTTTCTTTTTTTTTTTTGGGGTTCTGGTCTTCTTCTTATAGAGAGGTGAATCATTTACTTTGGTTAAATGCAAAAATTTAGCAACATTTTGTTATCTGAATTTTGTCAATCAGAGCTCATTCTGTTGTGTTTTGGGGGACTGCTAGATTTTCTTCAATGGTTTTATCTTGTTGGGTATCATAATAGATCTACATGTCTGATTTGGCAAAGCTACAGTTAAGACATTTCATTACTGGGCTGATGCATGCATATTTTGAACTGCATGTTTATGGATGTTATGGTTTAATTTCTGCTTTCTTTTTTTTTTTTTTGGTTTTTTGGTTCTGGTTTTCATCATATAGAGAAATGAATCATCTACTTTGGTTAAATTAAAAAATTTAGCACCATTTTGTTGTCTGAATTTTTTCATTTAGAGCTCCTTCTGTTGGTTTTTGTGGGGCTGCTAGATATTCTTCCATGAGTTTATCTTGCTCAGTTCATTTAACAAGTGCTTCAAAAAATTTTTGGGTATCAAAATAGATCTGCATGTCTGATTTGGCAAAGCTACAGTTAAGACATTTCGTTACTGTGCTGATGCATGTATATTTTGAACTGCATGTTTATGGTTTTCATGGTGTCATTTCCATTTTGCAGATTGTTCTTGGAACCTTAAACTGGTAAATTTAAAAGATGAGAATTTGTTAGACTATCAAAAGTAGGCTACTGAGAAAAATTAAAATTCATAGTTGAGTTTAACCCACCCGGTAAATGACTAGTTCCTTTAAGAGGATTGTTATAAAAAGTATTGGAGAGCCTTGAAATAGAATGCGCAATAATAAGAAAAATTGGTGATGGGTTAAGGAGGTATGAAGTATTATTAATGAAAGAAAATGCACATTTAAAATTGGCAAAAATTGAATATTCTTGGTATTTATGATAATTATAAGAAAGCTATAAGTCTTGCAAAGAATTTACTGATTAAAACAAAATTATTATTTTTCTGATTTATATATTAGGTTTAGTATTACGGAATTAAAAAAATGACACACACACACACGCATATATGCATGCATTCATGTTTGTCAAAGATTAGCTTTGTCTAACTAAGATAAGATATAAGAGATCTAAAAAAATTGTTCATGTTGGATGCATTAAAATGAAGATAATGAAATATTGGTTAAAGATGAAGATATCATTGAAAGGTGAAAAGATCACTTTATATTAGTGAAGTTTATTATAAGATTGATCCAAAAGGTGAAGTGCAGTTGTGTCGAAAAAGGATGCATAAAGATGATATTTTAGGTATATTTGAGATGCCTGTTGAAATTTAGAGTGTTATGTGGGATATTATAGTGATTTGATTAGCAATTATATTTTAGTAGAAATTTAAAATTTAAGAGGATGCAAATAACTGGAGAAGCACTCAATTTTGGAAAACAAATTTGGTTTCATATCACTGAAGATCTACAATAGAAGCAATTTGTTTTATGAATGTCGATCATGATTAAGCATATGATTTGTGTTTTAAGAGAGCTTGTTTAGGCATCAAATGTATATGATGAAATATTGAGCAATATTAAAAATAATTGTTGAGTGACCCAAGATTTTGCAATTCCTTTTGGTTTGCATTATGGATCAAAATTGAATCTTAATATTTTTCTATGGGTTGTGGTGCTGCTTTCAATAAGTAATAAAAGTGAGGTGGCTTGGTGTATACTTTTTAAATAAAACATATAGCCATTTGTCTAATTTGTAACTTATGTATTGAAATTAATGAATAAGTATAAGATTGGTGGAAATATTTTAGAGCAGAGGCCAATAAAGTTAAAAATGAACTTATAATTTATAAATTAGTGGGCATGACGTTTTGCAATTATCATTCAGTATTATTAGAGGTTACGATAATGTGATAGTTTTTAATATCTTGGACCTATTATATGGAAAAATGGAGACTTAAATGTAGATCCAATGTCTTATGTTAAGGTTTGATGGCTAAAAGTTAAATGTGCATTGGTTGTTTCGTGTGATGATATCTTGGAGTCTTAGAAGTTAAAAGGTATAAATTGCAAAAGGCAAAGTTATAAATTGCAATTAGATTATCGATGTTATATGAATTTGAATTAGAAATAATAGAATTAATTGAACAAAAGAATGAACATATGATATGTAATTTTAGTGGGCATGATGTTAACAATTATCATTCATTAGTAGATAAGGTAATGCACAGACATGATGTTTAAATATCTTGAGTCTATTATGCAGAAGAATGTAAGTATAGATGTGACTATAGCTTTTGGATTTAGGTCTGGATTGTTAAAATAGAAAGAAAGATTGATTTTTTTTGTGTGATAACAGCATATCATTGAGGCTTAAATGTAAATTTTATAAAATTTCAATTAGGCTAACGAATATGTTTTGAACATCGAATTGTAAAAAAATCATTGATATCTCAAGCGAGTGTAGTTGAAATGAGAATGCTCAGATTGATATGGGGTAAACTGGTAAGGATAGAGTAAGAAATGATTATATTTGAGGAGATATTGGAGCACGTTTACTAAAGGTGAGGTGCCTTAGAATACGTTTAGGTAGTTTGGACATTGCGTAGCTAGGGGTAAAAAGTGTCCCAGTTATTTGATAAGCTTAGTGTTAGAGTACCAGGAAGAATAGTAGGTTGTGTTGTAAGCAGCGTTTAACTTGTTACTCAAAAAATTTTTTGACAGCCTTCACTAATGTTTACCATAAATAGTTGGAATGAGGTTAATGATAGTGATGATTACTCATTTTCTATGGCTTTTGTTAATTAAGTGCAAAGTTTTTGGAATTTCATCAAGACAGTTAATGAAATTTGGGAATTAGGTTTTTGTTTTGGTAAGTTTTTAACTTGAAGGCATTAATACGTTGGCAATAATGTTGGCTTTTAAACTTTAATTTCTACATCTAGATTAGCATCAAGACATTCAGTTTTATGCACTGACCATTGCTTTATTTTCTCGTTTTAATAAAAAATCCTAATCACTCCTGTTGGCAATATGTTTCTTCCTGAAGACGTCAATGTATTTTTGAGTTTCCAATCAGACTTATTTTGCCCATGCTCATAGAGAACTAAGCTGTCTAATAGCCACTTGTGCTTCAGTTTTTGTTCTGTTAAGTCACCTTCGGAACAATTCTTGATAAGCTGCAAACAGAATGCTCTGTGAAATGATTTAAACTTTTAACTTATGAGAAGTGTTCTTAAGTTTATGGAGCATCAGAAACTACCGTCTGAGGATTGCATTATCGTTCTGTCTACAAGTGAATATGTTTATTGGGGTGCTTATATATGGGTATATTAGGTGTTGAAATTTATTACTAGTTGATCTATTAATCATCGGCCACATTTTCTTTTAAGAATTTCTTAAAATACATATTGGTGCTTTCAGGTTCCAGATGAAGCTGTTTCACAGTGCACATCTTGTGGTGCTGCTTTTGGGCCTTTTGTTCGTAGGGTAATAACTTTCTGAATTTGTTTGCAATCTAATTCATGCTAAAATCCCATAGATTAACACAGTTGTATTTTGTATTGCACTTTATTTTTCAGCATCATTGTAGGAATTGTGGTGATATCTTCTGTGACAAATGCAGCCAAGGAAGAGTTGCTCTAACTACAGATGAGAATGCTCAGCTTGTCCGTGTCTGTGATGGATGCATGGTATCTTTCTTTATCTTGTATCAACACTTTGCAATCTACTTATGAAAAGCATTATTGATGTTAACAGTAGCTTAAGAAAAAATTTCTTGTCGATTATATCTTCCGCCCTATTAATGACATCAATCACTGCTGCTACTGTTTGGTACCTTGTGGGATGGACAATTTTTTGTTCTCTCAAAAATGAAATTTTTGTCAAATTCTTAACCTCATTTAATGCAGGCTAACTGATTGGCTTCAATAAGGTTTGTTGAGTATTGTCCAAAATGTCGTGGAAGAAATGTTAAAAGTTTTAGAAAGATGATGCTTTCATGATTGTACGTTCTGTTTTTGACATATTATAATACTATATAATATTAGTTTAGTGGAGGGGCCCTACTTACTAATATTTTCATGCCAATGCACAATGACTAGTTTTCATCCTGTATTCTTTTGATGGTTTTCTCATCCTAAACTGGCTGGTCCTGTCAACCTATAATTGCTATAAAATAGCAAATTCCAACAATGATTGTGAATCATGTTATAAGAAAGGTGCCTAACTTGCGTAGCACTCATCAATAGCTAAATGAAAAGTGATAGAGGATAAGGGAACACTGAAGTGTTAATTCATGCTTCATCGACAATGCAAAAATCAGGGTTGTGGCAATGCAAAAATCACCCCTATAAGTAATCATCACGATCAACTAGGAATTTGAAGAATCCATTTCTAACAATATGCAAGTATTAAGTGGGGATATATTAATTTGTTGAACCATAAAAATGAATATTACATGAATAAGGCGTCTTATTTGGAACCCAAAAAGAACCAAAATATCGTAGCTTTTTATAATCCATTAAGAGTTAGCCAAATACAATAGGTTTTGCTAATTTTACTCCTGGAAGTCTCAATTTTAGCATTGGCGGATGAAAATCAACAATCTACATAAATAACATAAAAGTTAAGTCTCAAAAGGCAATACTTGGAAAGCTTAGTTGATGACACGAGTCTCATGTTATAGGAATCATAACGGGAAATTCCAAAAATTGTTATTCGAGGCTATATCTTGGGAAAACTATGGTTGTAGAAGGTAATTAATGAGAAGTCATTGATCCTTATAATCTCAGCGAATCTCTGTGTTCAAGTGATGTAAAGCATATTCCAAGGAAAAGCAGAAGGTGAGAAGGGAAACATTTAGTTAAAAAGTTACGAGAAGAAAGTAGCAAGAAGTACATATCTCGACAACGTGAAATAACAATGTGAAAATGACAGAGGTCAACGAAGGGAGTAAAAGATATCTGGAAACAATGCACAATGACATTATGAAATTCAGGAAAAGTGTTCCACTCAATTCTTCTCATACTTAGTACATAATGAAATGAATGTGCTGAATTTGGAATTTCACGTGTATGTTAAAACATGCAGCAATGAACTAGTTTCAAAAGAAAATCAGGCACTGAACAATAAAATCCATTATAATAAGAACTTTCATCATAGGCATAAACTACATTGAGATGAAACAGGAAATATATATCTATGAAACAGAACAACAACAATACCATGAGTTACATTCCTATTGAATAAATACTTCCAAATTTGCATCATTTTTCTTCTTTAAGAAATTTGGCTCTAATGAATTAAATATTTGTTAGTTGTCATGCAAATTTGGAAAAACTTTTGTGCTCATACAAATGAATCCATGAATTGTTATAGATAAGCATGCCATCCTTTAACACAAAAAAATCTGTGATATCCACCATTGGTTGCGAACAAAAAACTATTGTGTATGGTGATGGATCTGAATTTGTATTGAGATAGAAAAAGTGAGAAGTATATGGCATTGGTAGCAGTTTCATGAATTATGCCAAAATTATATTCATTAAAATTGGAATTTTATTAGAGCTTACCAAAATTTTCATTTCATCGGTATTATCTCAATGCATTATATGATTTTATATGGTTCAGGACTTGCCATTAATTTCTTAGATGTACTCATAAGAAGCCTTTTGAGATGTAAGCATACAATTTTCTTATCATTTGGTTTAAATTTCCTTCGTCTACTATTCACATTAGTAGCAAATTTATGTAATTGTTATAGGCAGTTGCTAGTTTTCTGTGACCAAATTATATACATTAAAGTCTAAGAGCTTACTTGATTTTTCTTGTCAGAAGTACTCAATGCATTGTATGATTTTATATGGTCTAGTACTCCATTAATTTCTTAAGTGTCCTCTTAGGAAGCCCTTTGAGATTTAAGCTTACAATTACTTTATCATTCTGCTTGAATCTTACTCACTTCCTATTCATTAGTAGCAAATTTGTATAATTGTTATAATCAATAGTTAGTTTTTGTGAATTTCTTTGTGCATTTCAGATATTTTAATCAAATAACGTGGATGATTTGAAACTAATAATGAAAAATAATAGGGTGTGACCATGCATCACAAGAGATATTAATGATTCATAACCAATTTCTAGATGATGAATGCTGAATGATAAAAAAATTGAATTCATGCAAACTATACAATCATACATATATGTCATGCCTACACGGACATACAAGCTCTTTAAAAAAACCCCAAACAACATGGCTTAAATATAAATAGGCGATGTTTTATGGGATTTTAGATTCTTCAAGACTTTAAAATTCACGTTTCTTTTATGATTTATGTTATATAAAAATTCAATGAAATATTAATGCAATCTGTTTTCCTCCTGAGTCTCTGGTTATAAAGTTGACTCATGAAATTAAGAATTGAGAATAAAATCAATTTCAATTTGATTTGTATAGATATATTCATTAGGAATTTTATAATAAATCAATTTACAATCTATATCATTAGATTTGTCAATTAGTTTATCAATCTAAACTGGAAATTTCACTAAAAGCTCGGGTTCACATTTTGAAGTTGCTGTGAGCATTTCTAGTTCACGCTCAATTGGATTCATGTTACAATTGCAATTTAGATTTAGATTCTATTGTGGGTTCATTTTAACTTAAAGGTTAGTTTCTAATGGATATGAAGATTTTAAATTGATTTCATGCTCAGATTTAATTTTAAATTTTGGCTAACATTGTACTCTTAAACAACTATAAGTTTAAGTCCATGGTCATGTTCTGACATGGGTACTCATTTACATTTAGTATAACTAAATAAAAACTCATAATATGATTATAAATTTTTTTTTTTTATCTAATATACCATCAATAGAGCATTCATGAGCAATAGTTTCTTCGATAGGATTAGATTTGACAATGAATGTATCTTTCATTGTTGTATATTTAACGTGCTTGAGAGATTACTGAGTCTTTTTTAGCTGGGTATTTAACTAGATTTATTTTATTGATTATTTGGTTTTATTTTGCTTTATTTATTTAGCTTTGAAAGGTAATTAGAGTTGATATATTAACTAACCTTTCTAGTTGATATCATGATTAAGAAGGTAATGATTTTTCTTTTGGAATTTTAATCATATATGTGGTTGTCCTTATAAGAGCATCCATATCTCAATATTTAATAATCTAAATAAAATAGCTTTCTCGTCGAAGGTTTTTGTTTAAACAAATAATAACAGTAAATCATTCTTGAAAAAAATGATGTTTAGTTACTAAACTTATAAACTTGTCATAATATCCATACACATTATATTTATCTTGCTTACTATGTTTAAATTGCTTATTCGGTTGATCTCTATACACGTTAACAAAAGCAATCAACATTTATTATATTATGCTAATTTTGTTCTGCCAGTAATACTTTACAAAATTAACTCTGAAACTCTAGTATTGATTTAACACGTTCTAGTTTCTCATCAAATGCGAAATGAATATATTTGTGATAGGGTTGGTGTAGCTCCTGTGACAGATAAAATTAGAGAAAGTCGTCTTAGATGGTTTGGTCACATTAAACATCGACCATCTGATGATCCGATTAGGAGAGCAGATGTTTTAGATTCGACTTATGTTAAGAAAGGCAGAGGTATTTCTAGGAAGAATTGGGCTTATTGTATAAAAAACGGTCTTAATTTATTAGAACTAAATGAAAATATGACACTAAATAGGACGCAATGGAGAAAAAAGATTCATGTAGTCGACCCCACGTAGTAAGATTAAGACTTTGTTGTTGTTGTTGTTTTAGTTTCTCATCATTAAGCGAAGGTTATTCTTCAAAGAATTATTCCAAATTGTCAAGCCTGCTTGAAATTTCCTCAGTATTAATTCTTCAATCGATCACAAGGATGTAATTTAAATCGTTTTGATTGTTATGTTATCCTCATTCAAGGCAATGTCTTGCCAATTTTATTTAAGTTGCATCTTTTATTACTTATTTTAATGAAGAGGTTTATATACACCACTTTTTGTGGAAATAACGATGCACGTGTTGGTTAAGTTATCAAAACTTGATGTAGAACACTTAGGATTCTAAGGTTCACTAATACAACCTAGGATAAAGATTCTTAATGAAATACATAAAAAATTATAATTCACCTATTAACAACTGTTAACTTTAGCACAGATTATTTATCTTTAATTCATAAATAGCAAACATATTTCTTTTATTTACCAATCATAATATAATAATCGGTACATGGAGAACAAATATCAGATTTTCTTAGCATCATGGTTCATAACACCAAAATATAAAGAATTGACATGTAGCCTGTACATGGTGTAGCCTGTACCTGTAGCCTGTACATGATGGGCTAATTTATTTATTTTCAGGTTTCATTTATTGGCTTTTAATGAAAATCTTGTTTAATCTACAGGCAGAAGTTACTCAAAACTTGAGCATTGCCAAGGAGGCTGGCAACCGTTCCGCTGCAGCTCAGACTCATGAAGATCTTGCTAGGAAGCTGCAGGTTGCTTTTCATTTTGGGTTTCTGATCGTATTTACATTCATTTGAACATATATCTTGTATGCTATTGTTTGTTTCTGCTACAGATGCTCCAATAATAGTTCATTTTAGATTTATAATAGTTCTTCACGTAAAATATGTTACAATCATATCCCTATGAAGCATATTGAATTTTATGACATACGTATTAATGACTTGGATCAGTGTACTATGACTATTGGAACCACCATTGGTGCTGATTATTGGACATAATTTAAATGAATGATATAACACACTGATTTGATTATATGCCATTTCAATTTTAATTTTCCTTCATCTATTAACTACACTTACGATATCATTTTCATTTCACATTCCAAGTTCAGTGCTTTACAATATGATCACGAATGCATGCTTAGCTTATAGGTTTATTTTGTGCGCTGCCGTTTTACTTTATAGTTGGATATAAATATATACGAACTTATATTGTGTTAATGCCAATTTTTTCCAAGTCTTTTGTTGCCACATTCATGCTTTATAGGTTCTCAAGCTATTTTTCTGGTGGCTGTTGTAAATCCATTAATAAACATGATTTGTTACAACTTTTTTTTTAATATTTGTAAATCTGATAATAAACATGATCTTTTTACAATGTAGTGGTTTATTTTTCAGTTTGATTCCTCAAGATTTAGTTCATATAAATTATTGAATTTTATATTTGTTAAAATTTGCACTGTCAAACAGGAAGAAATGGAGAGAAATCGCAAGGCATCGTCTGGTAATTTATAATGAATACATGAACTTGATTATCTGTCACACTTAGACATATTAACACTATTATTATTATTACTATTATGGAAGATTTAAATGCATACCACTCAATTCCTATGTATTTACATATCTAACACCTAAACTTCAATTTTTGCATATTTGCCACTTCATGCATGAAAGGTGTATTTCACATTTTAAAAGTTATGATAGTGATGTTTTGATGTGATATAAAAGATTTGGATGGTACAAATGTAAAAGGTAGAGTTATGGTGTTAGTTATGTAAATACCTAGGAGTTAGGTGGTATGTATGTGAATGCCTCTATTATTATTATTATTTTTTTTTTTGCTCTCATAGGTTCTAAATCTTCTGATTCCTCTGGAAAGAAGATGAGGGAAGTGGCATGTCCTATCTGTACTGTCCATTTACAGGTACTCATTTTATCCATCTTTTAACAGCAAAAAAAGGATGTACTTTGAGATCAACACAATACAGAGATAATTAGAGTATTACACAGCCGAACGAAATTGGTTAAATTTTGCTGGGATTGTTGATTTGCAGGTGCAGGTTCCTACTTCTGGTTCTGAAACAATAGAATGTGGTGTTTGCCAAAATCCATTTCTTGTTAGTGCACATTGATCTCTGTGTGGGTCCGGCCGGTTCCATTATGTCTGCTGCTTTAGATTCGTCACTGCCAGTCAATGTAATTGTTGTCGGTTTCTACACTACCATCCACACCTGTTGATGGCTTCCTGTTTCATATTTGTATCTACTTTGCTTTTACATTGAATTTATATTATTTAAATAAATGTTTATTGCTGTTTTACTACTGAACCCTATTATTCTGTCTTATGAGATTTTCCCCGTCAAATACAAAAATAAAATAAAAAATTGTTTTCGGTGCAAGTTATTAAGAAATTTTGCCATATCGTGCTTTTGGATTTTGATTTTGATAAACCGTCGCCGCTACTTAAATTTCAGTTTTAATTGATGAAGCTGATGTTTAAAGATAAAAAGATGAGATTGTCCCAAGTATATCCATTTTGGCAGTAGAATTTGTAGCAACGTTTTTCGCAAACTATTATATAATTCAAGGCAGCAAAATGCTATTAAATGCAGTTAATAAATTGATTAAATGTTGGTGTGTTGTGATTTTGATCAAAACTAAGATTTTTGTCAGTTTATTCCAAATGAATCCTTGTAATATTTTTTAAAATATAATTCTGAAAAAGATTTATATATATCTATTTTTGCCCTTTTATAATCGTTGGGAGATTGATTTATTCTCTCATCTTCGGGTTATGACAATATACATGCTTACATTCTATACATGAAAATAAATACCTAGTTTTTTAAGATAATATTAAAAATTCAAATGTTATACATGTATGTAAAAGATATGAATGAATGGTATATAGATATAAAAGAATTGTGTTTTATGTATTTAAATGTCCCTTTTTTTCTTATTTTCACAAATATTGAAAAGCGTAAATGAACGTTGATGACCAATAACAATTATTATGGACTTTTCTAAAACATGTAATATAAGAACTTGTCACTAGCAATTAATTAAATACACTTGAAAGTTGAAAACTTATAAAATTCTTTATTTCTTGCTTAAAATCCTCGATTATGTTTCTAGAGCAATATTCTAGAAGCATGATTTTCTATGAGATGTGATGACCATAATGAAAAATCACCATAAATTATTCAAAATGAACTATAAATGGATAAGCATTTAAACGACAGTTGACGACGTATTAGTACTATCGTTTAGCACAACAGTTTCTTAAGTTACAACAATTCTACCCAAAATTTGCATTAACACACTATGAATTCTACAAGAAGCAATCTAATGCAAATCTTAACCATGCAAGCTAAATATTTACTTCATCCAAGAATCTGATGCTTATATCCTCAAAGCTCCAGCTGCTGATTCCATAATGGTAGAGCCAACAGATTTGTGTTTCCTCATAAGGTTGCACTAAATGACACGAAGATCCTATGGTCATTAATTGATGACGGCTGTTTGCGAACGTCAACATTAGAGCAAGTATATTACATCAGTCCCTGCATTTCAAAAATTAGACATAATAAGCTAAATAATTCATAGTTGTGGGAATCATTCTGACAATATGCACATTATATATGAAAACTTGTCAAGGACAACATTTCATGCAAACAATTAGTTATATTTAGCAAACTAGGACGTTTGGATGGGCAAGAAATTTTGGAAAAATACATGTATGTGTGTATGTGTGTGTGTATAAAGGTAGACCTTATATAAGCATATTCCAGTTAAAACTTTAATCAAAATGAATCTTAAAACTACTAAATTTACTTTAAAATGAGCAATACTATGAATACAACAACACCAACAAACCCTTTATCGCACTAAGTGGGGTCAACTACATGAATTATTTTTCTCCATTGAGTCCTATTTAGTGCCATATTTTCATTTAAATCTAATAAATTAAGATCATTTTTTATACAAGATGACCAATTCTTATGAGGTCTACCTTTGTCTTTCTTAACATAAGTCGAATCTAAAACATCTACTCTTCTAATCGGATCATCAGATGGTTGACGTTTAACGTGACCAAACCATTTAAGACGTCTCTCTCCAATTTTGTCCGTCACCGGAGCAACACCAACCCTATCACAGATATATTCATTTCGCATTTCGCCTCTACGTGTAAAGCTACACATCCACGTAATCATTCTCATCTCGGCACACTTAACTTAGTTTTATGCTTCTCTTTTAAAGGCCAACATACTATGAATGATTAATTAAAATATATATTGAACTAATCTCATAGTGAATTCATTGGATTTGAAACCCTTTCGGATCAAATCATTTGCAGTTAAAACTCACTAGATCCCATCACGACTGAGCGGCTGCAACGATAAATAGATAGATAGCAAGGAAGGGATGTAGGGAGGGAAACAAAGAGAGAAAAAGGCTAGGGAGTGAGGTGAGAAGACGGAGACAGAGCTGACGGAGTGGTTCATCAATCCCCCAGGCTTGATTAGTAGGTAGAGAGTACCCAGTAGACAGTGAAAAGGTAAATGTCTTGAGTCTTGGACTAAACAAATGGAGAGAGGTTCATGAAAAAATCAGGAGAATTGGTTGATAGAGGAAGACAATTTGATGAAATATTCAGGTGTGTTAATTTTTATTGAGTAAGATGATCATGTTGGAAGGGCTAAAATATCAAACAATACAACTAAAAAAATAGAAACATGTGCCATAGTAAGTAACTAAGGTCTCATTTGATTAAGCTCCTCCTTTTATAAAAGTTTGTTTAGAAGTAACTTCTTAAAAAAGAGTTTTTTCAGATCATGCTTTTAAAGTTGATAATACTGTTTGGAAAACTTACTATTTTGGTGCTTTTTTTAACAGAAAAATTCTTAATTATCTGTTCGATTAAGCTAATATTAGTAATTTTTTTCATAAAAAGACTAAAATACCCTAATCGAGCCAACAAGCTGAATATTAAATCAGTTTTTTGGAAAAAAAAAAAGCAAAAAATTTTAAAATCAATAAAAGATTGCATCAATTATTAGTTTAAAACAAAGTCAACAAGCCGAATATTAAACCAAGCTCAACTCAGATCTAATTTGAATGAACCCAAAGCAAAGTCTTGACAACAAATAAAATGAAAATAAATTTTTATTAAAACATTATATCTACAGAAGAAAGATAGCAACGATGATGGCAGCAATCTGATGTCCTCAAGCAAGGTTACCAACTCTGGGAATGAGGGGCATGGAACCCTCAAAGGGGGGTCAGGAAGGTGTAGCATTTGCTGCTGATGTAGTCGATGCCAATCCATTGGATTTTTCAGCTTCAGGAGAACAACAAAGATCTAGAACTGAGGTTGGAGTTAGAGCAGCTTCCTGGTGATTTTGTTAACCAGGTAAGGGAATATATATGCATTATTTTTCAAAATTTGGGGTGTGTAGGAATAAAATTTGAATCAGGGGGTTATGTATAATTTCATTCTCATTTGTTGCCGGAAAAGGCCAATGCAGGAAGCTCAGTGTTGTTAGAAAAATCAAATGGCAACAGCTTAGGTTTTAGTCATGATTTGGGTGCGATCTCCCCAGGTTTTAGTCATGAGGTTGCTGGGACCTCCTCTTCATCACTAGTTGTTCATGGGACAGGTGGAGAACTTTCAGAGAAAGAGAATGGAAGCAGCCATCTAATGGAGAAAGGAGACGTGGAGAGAAACATCTAGCTGATAGAGTTCAAGCGCTAGGGATGAATCTGGAAACATTGAAAGATACTTGTCCTGAAAAAATTGGACGGCTGAAACTGAATCAGATTCAAGAACTGTATGCAGTGAGGCATTTCATTCTGTCAGGACTAGAGAGAACGAAGTTACTGTGTACACCACACTCCAAGAGCTGACGCCAAAGCTTAAAAGGAAATTGAAATAACAATGAAACAGCTTCCCGATGAAGTTTAGTAAGCAAAGAGGTAGTAACAGAAGGTGAAAGAATGACAAGGTTTTGAGCCTTCGAGAGAAGCACAAACCTTCAATTTGCTCATCGGAGTTTGCAAGAATGAAGGTAGAATCCTTTGTGTGGAGTGAGGACGTCCAAATGCTTGAGCTACGAGATACCGGTAAGGGCCGCAGCTACTTTATTTTAGGAGGGAGATAACAGAAACCAAATCAAAGAGGAGGTAAGGAAAAGTGGGCATCGTGAGGTAGGATTGGGGCAAA
This sequence comes from Phalaenopsis aphrodite, assembly GCA_003013225.1. NCBI lineage: Eukaryota > Viridiplantae > Streptophyta > Magnoliopsida > Asparagales > Orchidaceae > Phalaenopsis > Phalaenopsis aphrodite. The sequence continues at coordinate 294,197 of NEWO01000010.1, forward strand.
TTCGATTCTCTTTGCAAAACAGTGGACCGTGCTCGAGAACAGCACAAGCAAATCACAATCGGAAAAAGAAAAAAAATGATGTTGTGTTAAAAACAATTAAGCACAAGTACTGTCCCAAGAAAGTTAATAAAATTAATAAACAGAGTTCCGTAAAACTCAAAGCACTCTTGCCACTGTCTCAAATGAAGCCCAACGGATCACTGATTACAAGTAGATTTAAAAAAAATATGAAACTTGTTAGATTCCATAGTTTACTTGCATGTGAAAACAAATAAACATCAATTTTAAACTTTACAAACCTCTAACAAGCAAAGGACAACTACTATACGACTGAAAAGCGTTTCCAAATTCGATGATGAAAATAATTTATAATTGCATCACATGGATCAAAGTATGAAGTGTGAAAAGAATACCAACGATGAAAGAGCTTTTGTGGAAAGGTTTCAAAATATTAGGAATGTCTTTGGCTACAACTGATGAACTTTTACTTGTTATTGAAATTTGAAGAAATTTGGTCGAGATTTAAATAAAAACATGCAAAGTGCTGATATACCACCAGAAATAAATGCATGTACTTATATACTACCAAGCATTATAATTAGCTCTTACTAATACAGCACTCCAACACCCTTTTAGCTATATGGATGCAAGTCAATAGGGAGTGGAAATAATTAGAAAGATTAAAAATATTATGATTAAGATTAATGCATGCTTCTTAGCTTCTTCTCCCAGGTTAGAGTTCTTCTCCGAAGAAAAAATGTGAGACACGAGGATTGTGCCTCCTCTTGATCTTCCTTAAAACCCTTTAGATTTGCTGACAGAACAACTATCCGTTCTGATCTCTCTTTAAACACTCATGATCTTCGAGAACACGCTTACACTCAAATCTCTGTGTGAAGCCATAACAAACTAAAATCACATTGGCTACACTTGTTCCCTCCTAAGGTCGCCCTTTCTTCCTTAAAATTATAGGTAAAAGGGGGGAAGAGAAAAAGATCAATGATTACTTGATGCTTGGTCATTCATATAAGACTTGTTTATGTCTATTTATTTATATATGTGAAACTTAAGCAAAATTTTAAAGTTCAACATATAAATGTTGGAGCTCTAGCCTACTTGATTCTTGCACATGCTTGTTTGTTGTTCAACAAAAATCCCATAAAGAGCTTGATAGAATGCACACTTAATGATAATTTAATTTTTTTATAAGTTATTTTATGCTATTATATTAAGAAATAACTAAATATATTAAAAATTTCATTTCTTTGTATAAATCGTTACCATTCAACATATAGTAAATTAATCTGGTTAATGAAAGTTCAATGACAGCTTAACTTAAAAATAATAATAATAAATAAGCACGAAAACAACTTATAATCTATGTCATATAGGAAAATAAGTGAATGAACTTGAACAACGTAAACTTTCTATATGATCATTTTCCCTACCCATGTTCCCTAGAAATAGAGAAGACTAGGCGTAGTTTTACAAAATTACCTCCAAGGCTAAGATTTGCAAAGCACGCTTAAAGCATTTTTACATTTAAAATGACTAGCTTTAAATCTCACAATAACATCCCCATATTTCTATTCTTTTGTATAGTGTTCTTGCCCTTTCTATAATAGACGAGAATACTAACTTACTTTATTGAAATATAAAATCGAGGAAAACAATGTAAAATATAGTGATCCAAGCTCAAGTCAAAGAAGGATACTTGGTTACAATTATGACAAAGCTTGGAATAGTCTTATTACTAAAAAGGGTGGTCTGATCCTGTTCCACTACCTTGGTCAAGTAGAATTAGCTTCTAAAAACAACTAGAATGAATGATGGTAACAAAAAAAGATTGAAAGCATGTATACAGAAATACTTGAGCTGATACATTTATGCTTGAACTTTCCATGCCCAATAAAGTTACCTAAAAGCTGAGCCAATCATAGGCCCATCAGGTGATCTATTTTAGAAGAAGCGTTTTAGAAATACATAAAAGAACCTATAGTGTGTATTTGATGAAAAATTAAATTAGTTTAGACTGAAATTAAATATTTTCAGACAGCATACTCAAAGAACTTGCTTTCTGCTACAAGCAACAGTGTAAAGCATTTCAAACAAGAATTCAATTGGCGAATTTGCGAAAAAAATAGCCTGCGAGTTTAAGTTCGTTTAATTCTCACTTGCAAGCTGCCAACAAAGATCGCACATTTCATATATGATGAACATATATGCAAATCATGTTGAACTCTTATTAAAGCAAAACATTAATGCTGTAAGCAAACATTATAAAGTTTATATTTATTAATCTGCAACATAGCCATTTTTATAAATCGGTAGACAAAGCATGCTAAGGCAAAAGGGTTGATAATCAAGAAAAAAAGGCCGTCCAGAATATAAATCTGCAATGAGTTATATATCAATTATGACTAAAAATAGGAAAGAGCAAAGTAAATTTTCCTTTCTGTTAAAACAATAAAGCTATGGATACAAAGTCGTGATAAGACACCAACATACACTATCCTTCCTTCCAAAAAGGTTCAAGCCTGGTTCATCAAAATATTTGCAGATGGCTGTCATTACTATACTTTTTTTTTTCTTCGAGTAAATTCAATTGAATTAAAAAAAAAACTAAATGTGTGAAATCGTTGTCAAGTTCGTTGGAGTTAAAAACAAGGTGAAATATATGCATAGATTAGAAATAAATGTAATACTTTTTCTAAAACTTACAATCAGAAAATTTTATTTTTGTTATTCATAATTACAAAGTAAAACAAAATACAAATAAAGGAAAGCAAGTAGTTCCATGCAAACATAGATGTCAATTAGCTTTTCACTCTTTATGTACCTAAAAGGTAATCTTCTTAGTATCATGGCATGTTCCGATGATGAAGTTATAACAAGAAAAACTTCAATGTGAAGTATAAAGACATCATATTCATGCAAGATGCACATAAAAATATAGTTAACTACGTATTTACTCTACTCTATCATGTATTATCCCAGAAATAATCACTCGAGTCTCATTTGTACTCCTGTTTTAATTCAAGAAACCAGTATATATTCTTTCTTTTCAACACTCATCTATAGATTGAAGCTAAAAGATAATGAATCTGATATGTAGTAGTATTAAAAAAAACATTGAGCTTCATAGAAGAGTAAGTGGCAGAAAAATAGAGGAAAATAAGATTATAATAAAAAAACTTTAGTACCAGTATTTGATCATGCCATCCCAACCACAAGTTGCAACCTTGCTCTGCTCCAAAGGATGCCACTCACACCCAATGCATACACCCTCATGGCATTTTAAGGTTCTAAAGACCTTGCAACTCTTCCAATCCCAAAACCAGCACTTCCCTTCCCCGTCTCCTGACATGACAAACCGTCCATCAGGGGAGAAATTGACCTGACAAGCATACCCTGCCACAATGTGCCCTGCAAATCTCTTCTTCTTATTTAGTTGAAATCTCTCCTTTGTACTATAGATAAGTATCTGGTTATCCAAGCTTTGTGCTGCCAGCCAATTGCCATTAGGATGAAGCGAAATAGATGGCATTGAGTGCATGTGCGGCTCACTGATGTACTTAATAACGACTGGTATGCCAAACTCCCAAACCCGAAGAGATTTGTCATCACTAGAAGTCACAAACCTCCTATTGTTATCCACAAAAGTGATGGTATTCACAGCGCCTAGATGCTGATCATACTCTTGCGTGATCTTCCCAGAATCCATATCCCACTGGACAATCTTCTTATCACTCATCCCCGCAAGGAGAATGTGTTGCTTGTCTTGATCTGGGTTGAGCTTCACGACATAAGGGACTTTCCCAGTGGAGAAAGTCGAGATCACCTTACCAGTTTCAGTATCCCATAACTTAATATTCTTGTCATACCCTGCGCTCAAGAACTTCGCACCATCGTTGGAGAAGGATATATCTCTGACAGCTTTGGAGTGTCCCATATAGGTTCTCATACATTTCCCCGAATTAAACACATCCCAGATCTTGATCTTGGAGTCCATGCCAGCAGAGAGGAGGAGGTGGCCGTGCTTAGGGAAGAATCGAATTGCAGCAACCCCCTTGGTGTGCCCACTCCAAGTATGCACCCATCGCTTCGGAATGTAACAATGATCATTAGAGGGCTTGGCATCCTTGGGAGGAGTGACCCAAGATCTTCCCTGGTAGTCCGTCTCTTCCTTACCATGAAAAGTGCTCTTGTCGACATGATCAGTCTTATCACCTCTGCCCTCGCCACCTCTTCCTTTCTCGGCCTTCTTCTCAGCATACTCTTCAGCGTATTTCTTCTGCTCTTCCGTAAGCTCCTCCTGGACGACCTCCTTCTTCCCGGCCCAAGGACTTTTCCGGTTCTTGAGGAGCCACTCATCGGACGCCGGGTTTTCCACCTCCGGATTGGAGTTCTCGGGCCCAGCAGCCGAACCATCGGCTTCATTATCCTTTAGATCACGCCGGCGGCGCTTCTGCTCCTGTTGGGGCACATTGTAAACCGAGAGAGCTGCATTCTGTTCCAGGGTTTCGAGATCGCCGACGTAGGAGAGTCCAGACGGATCGGCTGCGTAGCCGTATTTGTGGAACGTGTTGTACTGTTCGTCGAAGAGGAAGGAATGGATTGAGGCGTCCTCGACGAAGCCGAGCTTGTGATTTCGCATGCCCTGAGCGACGCCATCCTTGGCGTAGGGATGTGCAGGGCCATAAATCGGGGCCCAGAGCTGGTCGTAGGTAGGGTTGAAACTCACAGCGTGCTGCGATGGATCAAGAGGGCGGTGGAGGATTCGATCAGAGACCGCGGTTGTCAGGGCGAGCGAAGTCTCGTCGACGCGCGGAGCCGAGGACTTTGCCGGAAGGGACATGTGAGGATACGAATCCGAAGAAGAATCCGGCGAGGAAGGCGAGGCGCTGGGGTCTTCGGTTTTGTTTGAATAACTTCGAAGTAGATCCATGGAGGAGATCGGAAGAGAGTTCGAGGTGAAAGCAAGGGAAAAAGGGGCTGTTTCGGATAAAATAAACAGGATTTAGAGAAGCAAAAGCGCCATGATTGCCTTTCTCAATGGTTTCTGGTAGGAGCGGGCTGAAATCGGTAGAAGCGTAGGGACGCCGGCGAGGGTTTTGGGTAGGAGGAAAAAGGAAAGGGGAAAATGGTTTCTCGATTTTTAATTTAATTGATTTATAATTAATATATGTAGTTATTTAATTATTAATTAATAACAAAAATAAATTACATATTAAATTTAATCATTTTAACAACATTAATGATTATTAATTACTTTAATAGATAACTAATTTACAACTAATTAATTAATTAATATTAAATTATTGTTTTGTATAATTAGTTTAATAAATTTATTATAAATGATTAATTAGTTGGTTAAATATTTAATTATTAATTATTATAAGTATGAATAAAAAATAAATTAAATTTAAATATAATTGATAATTATATCATTAATATGTAATATTAAGTTATTAACTCTTGAAGGTACTTAAAAATCATATGGTAGCAACATAAAAAATGTGTCGATATGAATTGCAAAGACATCTCCCGGATCGCAAAGGAGGTGATGTGGCCCCATGGGGCCTACCAAGAATGATCCTGGACCTCGTGCTCAGCTAACTCGTCCCACATATTGAAGAGACGATGAGTCTCGAACAAATAAAGAGAAGATCACCCTTGAAAAATTCATTGATCAAACCCCACTAGAATGAGTGTCGTTTTCCAACCAGATAGATCGATAAATAGAAGTGGATCCTCTAATTTTAGAATGGTCAATGTGAACCCTCAACAAGTTGCCGTCATCCTCGCAACTGCCCTTTCTACTGAACTGCCTAGCCTCATTGTCACCCGACCTAATTGTAGCCCGACCTCGTGGTTGCTCGACTTTATGGCGAAACGGGGCCACGACCACCCGACTTGATCACTAACTGGTCTGACGGTCGCCTGCCTAATCAATGAGAGCCACATGTCATTTTTATTTATGGATTATAAATACATACTTTAGGCGTACAATATGTAATTATATGATAACTTGTTCCTAGAAATATGAGGTCTACATCATGAATAAAAGTTACGCAAATTCACTATTTGTTATTGTGCTATTGCTCCCCTCTCCTGTACTGTCTCACAAGGCTCTATTCTTCAGACATGTCTCTCGGACAGATTTGGATTCAACGCAACTAAATTAAAAAATAGATACGACTTAAGAGTTTTATTTCCTTATACCTTGCACAAAATCAATTTTTTTGCTTTTCAAACAGAATTATTATGAATAAAATACAATTGATGAAAAAAATTAACATAATAAGTATATAGATGGCATTTAAATTTAAAATATATCTTCTATTTTTAAATTAAAATATATCTTTACCATGTTAATATAAGACATTTTATTTATCAACCCCATTCTAATACAAATTTTACGTTAAGACCCTAATATAATATAATTGAGGATTTAGAGATTGCACAAGCCAGTGATTATGTGGATGATCTTATCCTGGACAATTTTTGTCAATTTTTTTCTTACCTCTTTAACAATTGATGGTAATAATAAGTTATTGCATGCTAACATGTAAATAAAAATGTTTTGAGCAGTATATATGTAAATACACATATTTTTTTTTTAATATGAAATAATAAGTTTTAAAAAAAATTTACAAAACAAACCTTCCCTTTCAACTGCACTACATTTCCATTTTGAAAAACAGCTTCATAATTTGCTAATATGCACATCATTCAGCCAGTAGTTTCTCTCCATCTTTTCAAGGTATCATCCAAGTATCAAAATTCAGAATAAAAGTTCAACTCATCCTTTTTTTGCTTTTGCCAAATTTGCAAATGTTTAATTATGATGACACATCTAAATATGCAAATTGGTTAATTTTATAAATAGCAAAATGTTATCAGTACAAGAATTAGAATCAATTAATTTACTCCAAAATAGGCTAAAAACAATCTTTGTATCTTTTCTATTACTCAGATCTTGCACTTGTCTTAAAGCAAATACAACAGCTTTCATATGCTTCCAAACTCTACCTTGATTAGGGCTGTGAATTTAGCTTGAAGATCGTTAATCTCTAGAAAATCTATTCGAATTTTAGCTTGGTTTGAGATCAAATTGAAATAAACAAGCCAAACAACGAGCTGAAACTTTTGATCCAATTTTTTCGAGCTGATTTCAAGTCAAATATGGAACCACTAGAACTCACTCGAAATCGGCATGTAGTATTTCTTATTTATAAAAATTATATATATATAATGCTAAGTAAAATTGAATATAACGAGCCTTGAGCAAATGAGTTGGAACGGATCCAAATAATTAAATATGAACCGGATCAAGCCGATTCCGATCTAAAACTGATCCAAATAACTCAATTTGAGCCAGCTCATTTCAAATTCGAGCCGGCTTTACTTGAAATCAAATATAACGAGACATGCCGAATTTGAGCTGCACTAAATCTATTTAAGCTAGTTTCGTGCCGACCCCAATTTGGCTCAAAATCAAATCATTAACAACCCTAATCTTGATAGGAATATCCTGATCAAATCATGGTTTCGAGTTCTCAAAGACTAAAACAACAAAACCTGAACTCAAATCATGGTTTCATGTTCCAAAATCTGAAGCAAAATACATTCTAAGATTAGAGCCATCTTGCCCAAGCTTTACCAAATTCTGTAGCTTTGTTCAACACAGCTTCTTCTGTACATGACTTACATAAGTAGAAAGCAACAAATATAAATATGAGATTCTTCTTTGCAAAGCAGACAGATGAGCAGACCAACAGACCCACTAACTCTGCCATCTTCAAAAGCAAACTATTCCTCTAAAAGAGGTTGGGTTCAGCCTTCCATTGCAGCATAAGCCCCTGAAAAAAAAAAAAAAAATCATGGCAAAATGTTAGAGCTCAAAATGCAAAAATAAAAATAGAATAGTCTACCAGGCAGGTTGAAATAAAAGTTTGTGATAAATTTGATAAGTATTACACATTCGTTGGTGTTTATTGTTGATTATTTCACGTTCATGTGAAACAACGTCGGAGTTAGAGACGCCGATATGTGATCCATATTATCAAAGCAACTAAAATAGGAAGAAGTTTGATATATAAAACACACCAAGAATTTAATGCAGTCACCTAATTGATGGCTATATTCTGTAGCTGTTGCTTTATATTTTGCTATGATAATGACTGGACTTTTACAGTCATAAACTTGCAAATATTGGATATGTGGCTAAATTTGCATAAGAACATTCCTTCGTCGGGTATAAATCAGACTCCATAATTTAGAGAGGTTGGAGTTACATCTATTGAAGATGAATTGATCAAAAAATAGGACTTGCTATGAATTCGACAATGCATTAAAATGAAGTAGAAAAGAGCCCAATAGGCGAGTTGTAAAACCAATGTTAGACGATGAGAAGTAAAAGGGCTATACCTGATGTTACATTAATATAAGTTATACAAAATGATTTGCAAAAAATACATTTAAGATCTCACACACCACTCAATAAGAATGAATAAAAAATGAAAGTTCATAATATTGAACCTAGTTTAACAAAGGCTAAAGATGATGATGATCATTCATCCACTGCAGCACTTTGATTAAAGACATGGTGATGACTCGTAAACATAATAGTTAATACCAACTTTTATCAGAAATCATACACCTTAGATCTTCTATAAGAAAATGTTAGTTTTCAAGATGAATAGAAATTGCCATAAAAACCTCAATTGATGCAACATTAAGCTAAAATGTCAAGCAAAGACATGGTGATGAAGATCACTTTATAATCTAACTTATATAAAAAAGATCGATATCAAGCATATGGACCAAATACAGGGTTGAACCTTCAAAACCTAGTTTACATGGTTTGCGAATAAATTCAACAATCAACATTATGATTAAGATAAACAAACAATACAAGATAATGTTCATACCTCCATTGTTTGAACAAAATATGTGCTTAAATTGTTTCTACCTTATATACAAATTCAGGAAATCCAATCCTGTCCTTATGCTTTAAATTGGCTCTATATGAGCAAGATTCATGTAAAATTAACTTATTCATGAAGTAATTAAATCGATTATGATTGTGTTCGGGTATTTTTGAAGATTGATTTGATGAACTTGTCCTTAGGGTAGATCTAGTGATCTTCTATATCCTCGACGACCTTTGGTGAAGCATTGAATCTCTAATGATTATGTTAGAACTACGCCTACAGGTAATTTAATCTTTTGTTATTTAATATTGTGGGGTATAAACACTTTAAGGCTAATTTTTCTAATTTCGTGTCCCATTTTCCGAATCGTGTTAAGCTCGATGCGGTGTTGAGGTGTGTACCGGACGTGCTCGAGCCTGAAAAAAATTCAGAAGTATATTTTGTAGTGTCGGAAAAGTTTTAGGGTGTGTTGGACAAGTGTTGTTGTCCGATACATGTTCGACACGGGTACGACACATTTTTAAAAGTGTTGGTACTACATAGCTATATAGTCATTCTCTTACAAAATCTTACTAATCCTTCCCATCCAACAACAACAATATTACAACACCGATTGAACCTATTCCAAAACTACAAATAATACCTCCTAAATCTAAGAATGATAATCAAGCTTTTTATATTACTCCTAAAATGGTAATCACTAATGGTGAACATATTTGGAATAACTGTTTGTAGAAGTTTAGATTCATTCAATGCAAGTGAACTCAAACAAAAAAATTCATGTGTCCATTACAGAAATTGCAACTTTGCAGAAAAGAGTTCTTAGAGAAGCACTATAGATGATGCAACACACATTAAATATCAAGCAAAGGCATGGTTATGAACATCAAATTGATAAAGCTCAATTACATAAAGAAGTTCATGATCAAACATGTGAGCTCAATTAAGAGTTAGACCTCCAAATCCTATTACATGGTTGACCGCCACTTTCAAAAATCAACAATGTAATGATCAAGATCAAGCAAGACAAACTTCAATCAAGAGAAGATAGCTCATGGTCAATCCCTCCCATGTTTGAACTCAACATGTGTTTAATTGGTCAGCACAACATTTTCCATACAAGTCCTGAATGTACACTCCGAATTTTCACAATATAAGCACGTACCGTGTAAAACTAAGCCATTAATGAAGCAATAAAATTATTCATTCTTTTGTTTGAGTGCTTTGAAGATTGCTTTGGTGACTTTCTCCTTTAAGTAAATTTGATGTCTCCACCCTAGAAGTTTTCGGGTGAGATCGAACCTTCATGATTATTTTATAGTTCTTTGGTTTCACCCCTCTCATTGCAACTCTTTGGTTGATTATATAATAGCCACCTAACAACTCCGTATAATGATCACATCAGAATATACAAAAATCCATAAAAAACCCATCATCCTTAAGTCATCACCGATTAAATGTAGTTTAGTTAGACTTCAAGAACATAAGATTAATAATTAACAAGAGTTTGTTGTTTGTTTATGCTTCAACAACAATAACAAGAAGCCTTTATCCCACTAAGTGAGGTCGGCTACATGAATCTTTTTTCTCTATTGTGTCCTATTGGGCGTCAAAGTTTCATTTAATTATAATAAATAAAGATCATTTTTATACAATATGCTCAAGTCTTTCTAGGTCTACCTCTACGTTTTTTAACATAAGTCGAATCTAAAACATTACTCTCCTAACGGATCATCAGATTGTCGACGTTTAATGAAACCAAACCATCTAAGACGGCTCTATCTAGTTTTGTCCGCCACTGGAGCTACACCAACCATATCATGGATTTATTCATTTCGCATTTTTTTTCTCTAAGTGTCAAGCCACTCATCTACCTATGCATTCTCATATCGGCGACACTTAACTTTATTTTATGCTTCTCTTTTAAAGGCCAACAATCTATGTCATAGAGCATTGCAGGTCTCACCACCATCTTATAGAATTTTCCTTTCAGTCTAAGAGGTATTTTTCTATCACACAATAGGCACAATGCATTCCTCCACTTCAACCAACTAACTTGAATTCTACTAATAGCATTCCCATCTATATCACCATCACTTTGAACAATAGACCAGCGATATCTAAATCATTCACACCTTTTAATAATTTCATCACCCATAGTTGCAACTCCACTACTAGAGCTACCACGACTAAAATTACATTCCATTTATTCAGTTTCAGTTCTACTCAAACGAAGACCTTTTGACTCCAATGTAGACATCCATAATTTAAGTTTTTCATGAACTATTTCTCTAGTCTTATCCACAAGAATGATATCACCAGTGAAAAGCATACACCTAGGTATATCCTCCTGTAAATGTCCAGTAAGAGGATCTATAACAAAAGCAAAGAAAATATGGGCTTGAAGCCGATCCATAATGTAATCCAGCTGAAATAGGAAAATGTATGGTCAATCCTCATTTTGAACACAAGCAACAACTCTAGCATACATATCTTTAAGGATTTGAATATAAGTCATATCAACACCTTTCTTCTCTAGAACTCTCCAAAGGATTTCTCTTGGAACCTTATCGTAAGCTATTTCTAAATCAATAAACATCATATGTAAATGCTTCTCTCTCTTCGTAACCTAGGTTCAATTCCCCTCTTCCATACTTTTAAAGTATGACACATCAGCTTAATTCCTCTATAATTTTCACATTCTAATGCATCCCTTTATTCTTAAAAATGGGGACCTCTACTTCTCAGACATCTTTTTAGTTTTTAAAATAATATTAAAAAGTTTAGTAAGTTAAGAAACTCCAAAATCTCTTAAATATTTCAACACTTCAATTGTAATATCATTAGGTCCTGCTGATTTCCACTCTTGACTTTCTTTAAAGCCTCCTCAACTTTTTTTTATAAATGTGACAGCAAAAATAAAATATTTCACTATTATTAACAATATTAAGATCACTAAATTCGATCGTATTTTAAGAAACTTCATTGAAAAGTTGGTCAAAATAGCTCACCCACCTATGTTGAATATCTATTTTTAAGAAAAATACTTTTTTATTTTTATCTTGAATACACTTTACTTGAATTAAATCTTTACTTTCCTTTTATCTTTGTTTGGCTAGTTTATACATATATTTTCCAACATTTTTAGCATCTAATCTATTATAAAGAACACTAAAGCAAAATTTTTAACGTCGCAAATTATTTTGTTAAATTTTCTACAGGTCATTTTAAATTTTTTCAATTATCAAAGCTTTTACATTTAAACTAATTTTTATAACATAATTCTTAAATTTTATCTTTTCTTGCACATTATTATTCCATCACAAACTATTTTTATTTATAAAAACTTTTCTTTTTGACTCTTCAAATATTTCTTTTGTCACTTGTTTAATAGTGTTTGTTACTTTATCCCAAATAGAATTTGCTTCTTCATGAACATCCAAATCTTAAAATCTTGAAGTTTACTTATAAGAATAATTTTATTTGTGTGTTTTAGGTGCCTCCATCTAAATCTACAACAATGATTCCTAGTATTTTTTAATTTACAACTCAGCGCCTTAAAATCCATAACGAATAATCAATTTTGAGTATTTAAATCCCCTCTTGTAATGACCTTACAATCTTTATATTTTCGACGATCTCTTCTTCTCATAAGAAAATAATCAATTTGTGTTTTATTAGATCCAATCTTATAAGTAATATTATGTTCATCTCTTTTCTTAAATAATTATCAATAACAAAATCATACGCGTAAAATCGAATATGACACTACCTTTTTCATTAATCACTCCAAAATCGTAGCCACCAATAATATTTTTAAAATATTCCACCACTCTACCAAAATATCCATTTAAATCTCATCCAATAAAAATTCTTTCTTCAATATGTATTATTTGTATTAAATCTTCTAATTCATTTTAAAATTTTCTTTGGAACCTATCTCAAAACCTACTTAAGAAGCATAAACACTTATAATATTAAAATCTTAATATCAACAACAATCATAAGTGTTATAATTCTATCTCCAATTCTATTAATTTTTATAACATCATCTTTCAAACTCTTTTTTATAATTACACCTACACCATTTCTAGTTTGACTCCTACTTGAACACCAAACTTTAAAACCTAAGCTATTAATCTCCTTAGTTTTTTCTAAGACCTATTTCATTTATGCTTAACACACACAAAAAAAACAAATAAATCAAATAACTACAATAATTAAGTAGAGGGGCCCTAGGGCATTGCTTTAATTAATTTCCCCTTGAAAGTTTTTTCATGTAAACACTTCCAATATAAAATTGGATAAAATCAAATAAACTATGGAAGCACAAATATTAGAAACTTCAAAATTATAGCATTTTTTCAATGATATTCCCTTTAAGTGTAGGGACTATTTGAAAAAGCGAGATATTATGATACATAATCTGAGAGACTTAAATGATATACTCCAAGGCATTTATGTAGTAAAAAGTGTTAGGCAATCTCAAGGCAATATGGCTACCTAATGCTTGATGAGTTGGGTGCAATCCTAGAAGCTAGCCAAGTAAAGTGAAGTGCCAAACAAGAAATAATTACATCACTGAAAAACTAATTTTGGAATTATGAAATATTTAGAGGGATTTTAATGGCATAATTATCACACTAATCTAATCAAGTAACTTACAAAAATTTCAAGTTCCATTATATTCCCACCATTAAAATTATTGATAAATATCTTAACTTAAACAAGTGCACTAAACGAAAAAATTTCAAGTTCCATTACATTCCCACCGTTAAAATTATTGGTAAATATATTAACTTAAACAAGTGCACTAAACGAATATGTTTGTTGTATTCATAGGCTAGGGAATCAAATCTTGACTACTATCTACTCCATCTTTGTAATCATACATACTATCTTTTTCATCACTAGATTTGTAGCTTTTATTCTTCATGTCTCCTCAAACTCATCTTCTTCTTACTCAAGATTTATGACAATAGAACTTGAAACTCTTCTGCCAACATTTAGTTTATTTTTTTTCCTGGCGCACACACTTAGTGCTCTTAAAGCTCATTTTTTCATCACTTTATATCAAATTATTATCCTACAAAACTAAATAATTTCTCGAATAAGAAGCATAAGCACCCATCACCTCACTTTAATCAAGGGCCAAGGCAAGGCACTCCCTTCATTATCTGATGATTTGAGGGCTTAATCAAAAGCCTAGCTAGGCTTTAATAACATTCAACTTCCCTATAAAATTGGTAGCTAGATATAACGGTAGGTAGCAGAGGCAGCACGCACCATGCCAAAAAATCATCTTCAAGTAACCAAGGCCCTCGAAACCTATATGCTAACTTCATGCAAGACCCAAAAACTAAGAAGAACTTGAATCAAACAACTTAAAACAGTTATGAAGAAACAGTGGTAAAAGAAACAAACTGATCCAGTATATGACCGGTAATGTTAGGCAAAAGAGAAGCGTTTTTACCTTTTCAATTATCCATCTTACTCGAGCCACCAGCATTAATCACATTCCCTCCACCGCATCCCAATATCTCCTTAGACCCAGTGGTCGAGCTCCCCATGCATTGAATGTTTCCAATCTCACAGCTTCCGTGAGCCTGGTGCATTAAACTGGCTTCAACCCCATTCTTCCCCTGCATCGCAGGGAGAAAGCAATAAGCCTGATCATCACATCTGAAATCACAAGGATTCTGAGCATGGGCGCCATTCATATAGTTTGGCTGTGGCATCTGTGAAATTGAGTCTCCTCCCACTTTCATTGGCTTCAGATAAGGAAAAGATCCAATCTCTCCCTCTATTCTCCCCCTTATATCAACAAGCAAGCAGCGAAGCCTCGCAACCTCAGCTTCCAAAGCAGCTTGCCCCTGCAGCTTTTTCATCAATTGCTGATTGATTTCTCTCAACTGAACAACTTCATCTTCCAGAGATGCCGCTCGAGCCTTCTTCTTCTCCCTGTACTTCCTCACCGCCTCCCTGTTGCCAAAAGATCGTTTCTTGTTTGAGCCCTTCTCAGCAGACTCTGCAGTCTCGTCAGTTGGAGCCGAAAGAATCTTAGTGTGGACATGGAAACAGGTGTGGGTGTGAGATAGATCAGGACCAGGAGGATTGCAGGTGTGAGTGTGAGTACAAGAATGATGTTGGGTGTCTTTGAGGATCTCATCAAAGAAACTGTCCATCGAACAGCTGCTCGGTAGTTCCTCTCCTGCATTAGGTCCCGAAAAGACTTCCGGATTCGAAAAATCTAAATCGGGATCATCCATCACTCCGACGTGAAAAAAAAAACCTAATTGCACAAACTGTGCAGAATCCCGAAATCCAGAATTCAAGTCGGACGAAACTAAATTTGCAGGCTTGATCACGAATTGAAAGAGAATAGAACCAAATTCAACAGCCGCGGCATGAATAACTTGAAATTGAAGAAATTTGAAACCTCGTCATTGGAGAAGCTCGATGGTTAGACTGAAATGCTACCTCGGACCTCACATAGGAGATTCCCACTCGAAAAGGAAGTTATGAATTCACCTTCCTCCATCTGCCTCCATGGCTTCGGGTAGAAGCAGTGCGGAAGGAGAAGAAAGATGGGAGTTTCGGGTCTCTGTACGCCACGATCACGCCGTTGCCTTCCCAGTTGGCTCTAATTGCGACTGTATCGCGAGGGTTCAATCAGAAAGGCGACGGTTTTGGGCAAAAATCAGAAGAGGGGGGGAAGGGTTTTGGTCGAAACTGGGAAAAGGGGAGCGATGCAGGGAAGAGAGTGAAAGGGAGATGATTGTTGTTTTAATTTAGTTTTATTTAAGTTAATTTTATTATTATCAAAATAATTATATTAAAAAAAAATTTGTAATTATTTAATACTTATTTAAAAATAAATATTTTAAAATTAGTCCTCAACTTGTCATGTATGACGTATGCTTCTTGAAATAAAATTAATAAATAAATTCGATGGTTAATCCGTAATCCGAGGATGAACAGAAACCGTGCAGATAAAAAAAATAGGTGAAATCGTTTGTGAGAGAGATTTGGGCGTTGGCGGGCCACATTCGGCGTCGGCCAGGCTTCCTCAGACTTTGATAAATCAAAATAGGCTCGAGCCAGATTTGAGCCCGATCTCTATTTAAAAACATAAGGTCGCCCATACTAAGCATCGGGCCAGATCGAACTTGGTCACGAGCCTTAAAAAGGAAAAGTTATAGCAAAATTCTGCTTGATAGAAGTTCAATATTAAAAAATTAACAATTTCATTTCTTATTGAGGTACAGAAATTAACAATGTATTCACATCACATGTAAGTGCATCTAAAACAAAACATTCATTCTCAGCAGTAAAAGGCCAGACAAATAAATTACATTCCTTTAACGCGTAGCCACCCATAAAAAAATATTACGTAACACCTCCACGTGAGCTGATAGAAAAAAAAAACTCATTTTCTTTTATCCGGCCCGGTAACACAGGGAATATTTCTCTTGTGTTATTTCATATTATTCAGGTGTTATTGTGGTGGTATTGAAGTGTTATTGTGTTATTATAACATCGGCAATATTCCCAGAACACAATGATACATGAATATCAACACAATAACACCTAAATAATATGGAATAACACGGGGGGAATATTTTTATGTGTTAAAACGATTTTATATTTATTTTCTCGTCACCTCCACATGACGTGATTTCATTAGACTCCGAACGTATCTCTACGCTGGAGTCTGGACGTAATCTTTGCTCGCCAGCAATTGATCGATGCAGCCCAACAAAACATATGGCGGCACAACAACTTCCTTGTTCCTATCATTTGTAATAAAAGTAAAATAACAAAAGTTTAGAGGTTAGATATGTAAAAGTAAGATTTGGCTGGTATGCATGTAAATGCCCCTATCATTTGAAATATGGGAATGTTGGTAACGCAGATTCTTAAACAAAGTTTGAATTAAATATAGTAATGGTATCAATTTAACACAAAGCTCCAGAATGACAGTTCTGCTCACCGACAGGCTTGCAGATCTCAATTTAAAATGAATTTTGAAGAGAAGTTACAGAGCTGAACTTCAATCCATTCCAAATCCATTTACATATCAAACACTTCTGTTGAGTAGTTACTAAGCTGAAATTCGAGGCACGAGCTGATCATGTTGCACCAATTTTACCACCAATAGTGGTATAAATAATCTCCAGCAGCAGGAATCACATGCAAGCACACTTTCTCCAAAACTCTAAGCTTTGAATTCTACCTAGAAGAAGCCTCCACAAATATGATGATAATAATAACTAGGAAAATTAGCATATGTAGCACACATTGAAATTTACATAGCACTTTGATGCATTCAACCTAAAGCTGACATTATATAATGCTTGGCTCTTCTGGCATTCCTCTTTGCTAATGAAAGTGCAGCAACCACAGATATACCGAGTAAATTAGCTCCGAAGCCTAAAATTGTTACATAACACTAAAAGCAAACTTCTAATGAATGAATAAAGAATAAATAGAATTTAAAGCCCCTTTGTGATCATATAAGGAGTATTTGTTCTGGAGTGTGGAGACATGAAAATTGGTGGAGGATCCCATTGTGGGTTAGGAATTGAGAAGATTATATCCCCCCACCCCCATCAGATCAGAAAATGTGGATTGTGGTGTTAAATTGATTTTAAAGCAAATTGATATAATTGATACAAATCACAGTAGTTTTTGTTTTAATCCGCATTGGAAACACCCAACAAAAATGCAAAAAATCATCAATAAGGAACAATAAATATTTATAGCCTTGAGAGGATACTTTTGTGATTGGATCCCATACATCAGAATGTAGTAAATGCAAATGTGCATGAGTATGTAAGGAAGGAAATAAAAAAGGTTGTCTATGATTCTTGTTGCAACTGCAATTTGTATCTAAGCTAGGATGGCTTCAGAGACGAGTAATAACTTCAAGGTGTGGATGACTGAGATGCTCATGTCATAAGATGGACCTCTTGGTGGTTTTAGCTAGAGCATATGTGTCGGGAGTCGGTCTGGGAGTGATCAATAAACCCCTTCAGTACTAGTTCCCTAGAGTAAAGGAAGCTTCGACTTTAGGATCAAAGATGGTAAAGTCATTCAGATAAAAAAAAATAGCAACATTGTAACAGTGGATTTGTTTTATGGACAAATAAGAAATTATGTGTTAGTGATGGAATGTGTCAGATTTGAGATTGAGAGAGCTTACAATGGGGTGTTGGCAAGTTGTCGTCGTCGATCTGTGCTATTAGAGTCGACTGGCCTACACCCACCATGACATGTTCGGACCTCGTGGCTGGTGTAGCAAGCTGAAGATAGTTCAGGTCATAGGTAAGACAGGTTGCGATGCCTAAATCTAGTAACCACGTGGAATTCGATGCTTATAGAGCTTGTTTGGTAGGTATGTATTCCATGTTCGAACGATGTCATCATGAAGCCATAGAGTGACCAAATTTGTTGTAGATATGACATGTAATTTATGTTCTTTGTGAGTTTCGACCCCCTTTGGTGCGATCTTGATTTGGAGCTCTGCCTCAACCATTATTATGGTAGAACTGTTGTTCCCTTGTTCAGCTAGAGTGAGATGATGATTGGAAAAAGTCATTAAGATCAATGGGATGTAGTTGAGTCTGGATTGCCAGCTTAAATTCATGGTAAGTTGTTGGAAGGCCGTTGAGAGAGTAGAAGATGATATCCTCTGTATCCAACTTTCCTCCCGCCGCAGTAATGTTATGAACAAGAGCTTTGATACTTGATATATATTAAGTCATCATTTGTTTATTCATGGAGAGAGTGTGTCAGGCATTCTCGAGCTGGATAAGTTTTGAACGATTTGTTGGTTGCAATCATTTGGAAATTGTACGTCAATTCTCAGCAATAGTAGAGAGTTGTGATACGCAGGGAAGAATTGATGGAGATATAATTGAGTAGATGGCTATTGTAGGGTTTTGATCAACCAAAATTCATTAGGCATAGTTTGGATTACACACTTGAATATCATCGCCATTTTCGATAAACTGAGGAGGGCAAGGCATGCTTCCTCCGAGAAACCTCTGATATCTGTTTGTTAAGCATATCTTCAGAATTTCAACCTTCCATATAGGATAGTTATCCTCAAATAAAGAGTTTTGAGTTAGTTGCTTGATGTTGCTCATGAGAAACTTGAGGGAAGGGGGAATAGTATTTGTCTCTTATATTGTTGGGTTTCAATTTTCTGAGGTTTGTGAGGTAGAAAATAGTTTTGATGTTGTAGATCGGATTGAAACCATGAGAACTTGAAGAGGCAAATTTGATCGGCTCTAAGTTGTCGGTCTCGGCAAATTTGAGTTAGTTGCTTAATGTTCGATGAGAGATAAAATAGGCTTGAGCTCAACGTTTTGATACCATGAAGAATCAAGAGAGAATAAGAACTTGGAGGGAAAACCTTGATGGAATTAGAGAGCCTAAAGTGCCCCTCTGTCGTCCATACCTTGTGATACACAGAACTAGCATTTGTCCTATTACAATATACCATAATATACCCTTACAATATACAACAAGGAAATATAGCTTATCCCATACTAAAGGGTTTATTAAAAACAAAAAATAAAGGTGAAGCCGTGACTATAATAATGATTTTGGAAGTATTAGCGGACGGTGACAATGACTGACCAACAGTTGTAGTCAGAAAATAATTTAGAAATGCTAGCTTGGACAGCAATTTGACCATGGTGATCGGATAATAGTTGTTGTCATCACCATCAGTTGTAGGACAGAGCTCAAGCGTTCTTAAAATCTCAAAGCTTTGTTTAATTTCAAGTCCAGGCCTTCACTCATGTGGAGAATAAGAGGTTTATTTATAATTTTTTGAGAGTATAATTGAGCTATTTTAGTCAAAATTCCAAAACACTTTATTATACTTGTATTATTCATTAATTACAAGAAAAAATCATTCAGCATTTATGTGCCTTAGTGACTTTCAAATTGAGACACATTAGTTTCTCATTATTCCTTTCGAATTTACTATTGAGCTTTCATTTGGCCGCAAAAATGTCAAAATTAAGTCTAAAAAAACAAAAAACAATTACTTTTACAGCACCTTCTGTAAAGCGTTTAAGTTAGAGTTCATGTTTAAGAGAAGGTCATTTACATACACACAAAACAATTCCTTTGTATTTATGTATCTAACACCTAAACTTTGTTTTTTACATTAATGCCATATAAAACCTTCACATCACGTCAAAAAGACCATTGTTCCAACATTTAAAAAGGGAAATACAGATTTTCTTGCATAGATAGGGGTGGTATTCATGTAAAATTTGTAGTTTAGAAGTTAGATATGTAAATACATAGGAATTGAGTGGTATGTATGTAAATCATTCGTTGTTTGGTTTGCCCTTGTATGCCTGCCTTTGCTTCAGCAATATTTTCACAACTATTTTTACAAACTACAACAATTCCAAATGAATCCAAATGTAAAACCACAATTATACAGACATTTTCTTCAATCATTTCTACTTCAGAAAACAGAAATTGTTCTTTTATCAATCACCAAATGCTGAAACACAGATTAATTATCACACATGACTTTCCTAAACATCATTATTACATCTGATAACATTGTTAAACTTCAATCCAAAACCTCCATCTCTTCAGAAAGATGCCCCAAGAAGCAGAATCTTGGAGGATTCCAAAGAAGACTCAAAAATAAGAAAGTTGCAATTAATTCCCAATGATCATCAGATGAAGATACTGACAATTAATTCATGGCATATTTCTGGGTCCAGTTTCGAGCCGTCGCCTCATATCGCAGCCGGTCATTCTTGCATATGTGAGCGATCTCCGGCACCAACGGATCATCGGGGTTCGGATCGGTGAGAAGAGAGCATATAGATAACAGAACCTACGAGTCATAAATCATGAGAACTTGTAAACAAAATGAGCCAAGCTTGAGTGAGCTCAATTTTATTCGACGGGGATTGTTGAGTTATTTACGAAAATAAACTCTATATAAAAGGGACAACTATGTAAATTACCTTTGATATGGTGAGAGCAGGGCTCCACTGATCCTTGAGTATGTCCAAACATATGTTCCCATTGCTGTTAATATTTGGATGGAACACCTTAGTTTTGAAGGCTACCTACTCATTACAGTAGACAAAAAAATAACAAAAAGATCACAACTTTAGAACAATTTAGAATCCAAAGATGGAAAAAAAAAAGCAAAAAATCAGAACTTTAGAATAACCTGGACTCCAAAAATGTTTTTAAAAAAAAAACAAAAAATCACATACTGTCCAAAGATGAAAAAAAGGCAAAAATGACAACTTTAGAACAATTTGGAGTCCAAAGATGAAGAAACCTTGGGAGGTTTGAAGGGGTAATCTGGGGGAAAATGTATGGTGACAAGAAAAACACCCCCTGCATAAGGGCTATCATTAGGGCCCATAATAGTAGCTTGCCAATGGAACATATCATCTGAAACAGGACCTACACAAAAAAAAATATTTAGAAAATAATCCTCCTAAATCTTCTGAATCAAAACCATAAATCTAATTTTCACCTGCACTGCAGGAAGTAGGCGGGTCTCTCTGCAGATCTTTGAGCTCTTTGATAATTCTTCTGGAGGCCATTCTATCACTTAAAAAGAAAAAAAAAAACAAACTGCAGCATAAAGAAGAGAGAAACAAAAATTTATATAGAGCTACAGGCCATCAAATTGGTGTCCAAAAGTGGGGAATATAGTCCAAAAGCATCAGATTCTGGATAGTTTTTCAAAGCAAAATTCTGAAGTGGTCAAGAGGAATCAATCTCAAGTTGTTGGACTGTAGAAGCAATGAAAGGATGAGCTGTGGTGTTCATAAGAAAAATTCAATTCTTCTTTTGGCTTGGAAGGCTACACCACTAGAAGAAGAATATAATATTTTCCCATAAAGATTGAGATCTGATAGCTCTGGTTCTAATTGAGCAGACGAACAACCCCATCAATTATTTCAATCACGAGGATCTGAAGAATATTGTTGATGAATGGTTGTCATTTAAAGGCAAGGAATCCACTTGGAAGATGATCAAAATTAGCCCAGTATTGCAATCAGCTTCCTTTAAAGGATCTCATTATCACTTATTCTTAGCCTTTAGTGGCTTTTGGCTGACCAGCACGCAGGTTTGCGAAACCGGTGCGGATCATAGAAATTTTGGGTTAGAATACCATATGGTTCAAATTTGATCAAGATGACATTAGTATACATTAAGTTTTGTCTGAACACACAAGTGTTATACTCGTCTCAAAATAAATCTAATAATTTTATGTTTAATGATTTGTATACTTTAAGTTAAGCATGCTACTTTATTTTTATAGTTCCTACTATATCAAAATTGTATGTAATTTTCTATACACTAAAAATATGATGATGAACACAAATGTTGACTATGTGACAAATGTTAATTATATTATATATGTTATGAAGTATGTGTGAGCAATAAAGATTAGTTGTAATGATTTTGATAGGTGAATACATAATATCAAGTGGAGGAAGGTGGGTCTGTCGGCCTTTTTCTAAATTATAATTTGGATTAATGATGTAAAACTATTATAGAATGAGAGATATTAAGCTAAAATATGATATGATTGGAGTATCGATCGGATAGGCATAGATTATGCTACTCAATTATTCTTATTTATAAGAAGTGGTATGGCAATTAATTGTCATGATTTTGATTGAAAAAACATCATATAATACAATGTAATTAGGTAAAATATTTAAATTGTAATATATATATATATATATCATCGTTAGTATGACTCCATCTGTACTACCCACAATTCTAGCATTATACCAAGAACAATAATGTAATTTTACGTTTGTCCTTCTATCAACTATAAAAAAGGAAGACTATTTCATATATTAGGGGTTTTTTGGTTCGCCTCTGTTTTAAACCATCTATTTAATGAACTAATATGTGTCTAAGAGAACACCTCATTCGCCCCTATGGGGCAAGTACTCTTTTCTCTCTCGCACTTCCTCTTTCTCTCCCTTGATCCCTACGCTCTATCCCTTCGACATGATTAGATAAATTTGGATTCAACATTCTAAAAGGTACGGTGTAAACAGCACCAAGAAAAAACACATCAATGAGACATTTCTAGCAAAGTGCACACAAGAGAACTTGCACAACGGTGGATTCACTCCATTTTTTCCTCGTCGCCGATGATCTCCAAGAAATTTCATCTCTTTTCTCGTAGATCTGTAAGATGAGTCTCAATCCACTTGTTCCAAGTAATGAAAATCTCCAACACTTCGCTTTGGCGTTTCATAGTGTACACCCAAACATACTTGGAGTAATTATCAATAAAAGAAAAAAAAAGTATACTTGCCCATTGAATGATGTTATCTTTGCCAGGACTCAAACATCTTTGTGAATATATTCTAAAATATCTTTTGTACTTTGGATTACAGTCCCAAAAGATACCCGTGTCTTGTCCAACACACAATGCTTACATAAATCAAGTTTGTAAATGCTCACTTCTTTGATTAATCATTTCTTCATCAAAGCGTGAAGTGAAGCCTCAACTAGTCGCATATAGGGGTGTAAAGGTGTAAAAAATTGACCTCACACGCCAACACGACTCGAACTTGACTCAAAAAATTCGGGTTATGGTTGACTAAAATTTTTTTTGAGTCGGGTTTGGGTCCGAGAATTCGATCCGTTGATTATTCAAATCGAGTTTGGGTTGAACCCAAAAATCCAAACATAACCCGAATAAACACAATATTGCAGATAGGGTTCGGGTTAATGGGTTGAGCTCAAGTTGAGTCTTATTTTTTCACTCGTTTATTATCCAGGATGGGTCCAGGTTGACACAATTAAGGTCGGGTCATTTTTGGGTCGGACCAGAACCTGACTAGTTGACCCGAATCGACACCCCTAGTCGCATATGCTACAACATAGTGGCGTCAAAAGAATTATCAGCAACAACAACCATTCCATTCACTATACTACCCTGAAGATAGTAAATATTGTGATGGCGAACTCCTTTTATAAAAATCATTGCTCCACGAACTATCCTTAGAACTCCCACCTCAATAAATACTTTGTAGCCCCTGGACTCTAAAGCCCCAACTGAAAATAAATTCTTCCTGATATATATAACATGTTTAACATCAATCAGTCTTATCATTGTATAATCATGCATCCTGATAAAGATATTCCCTACACCAATATTACGATAAGTTTGATCGTTGACCATAGTCACTCAACCTCTATCTAGCTCCTTGTACGTATAAAATCACCCTCGATGAAGACAAATACGATGGGTAGCACTTATGTCCAGTCCAACACGAATCATTTGTAGAAAAACTATGAGAAGCTGCAGATAACGATACATTTAAATCCACATATTCACATCTTTCCACAATGTTATTGGCTTTTGCCTCTGATGCAACTTCATTGCCCTTCTCCTTTAGCTTCAGACAATCCTTCTTCCAATAACTAGTCTCTAAATAGAAAACACTGTTTTTTCCAAGATTATGCCCACGAGAAATGCCCTACTTTTGAGAAGTGTCATCGCTGTCACCTTTTTTTGAAAAATTCTTCATCTTCTTCTCACACCTACCACGTTGGAGTCTTATTGCCTCGATTGATTCCATCTTTGCAGACTCTTTGTCTCTTCGACAATACTCATGATTCACAGTGTCGTAGTTACTTCGCCATTATGTAAGACCTCATTTTAATGAATGAGAGTCATAGTGAAGTTTTTATACTCATATGAGAGCTAATTCAGCAGAAGAAGCACATTATCTTTATATCTAACCTCCCCATCCAAATTTAACAGATATGCCAACAGCTTTATGATGTCATTCAAGTGTTCATCAATTGTAACCACCGTCTCAATTGAAATCTGTAAAGTCGACGCTTCATATGGAGACGGTTCTCCACGCTCTTTGTGAGATATTCATTCTCCACAATTTTCTTGCAAAACTAGTTATCGACTCATCGTCACTCCATATTTGATTTCCCGGGTCAAGCAATTTAAAATCAAGTCACAAACACTTATGTTGATCTTCAACCAATCTCTATCTGATATCTCTTCAGGACATTCCTTACCATCCAAACTTCTTTCTGATTCAGAAAACATAGCACATCCATCATCTCGCATCGCCGCACGCCAAAGTTCTCTTTGCCGTCAAATTTTGTCATATAAATTTTGACAGAATTTGTAACCACCTGATGAATCGATATTTTCACTATCATAACAGATGTTGAAAAATCCGACATCATACTATCAATTATTTCTATCATCGCTGAAATTTTTTTCGTCAAAATAAATTTCTCTAGCAAAATATCTCGGAAAAGAAAAAAAAAAAAAAAAAAAAAAAAAAATAATTGAAAAAAAAAACCAAAAAAAAAAAAAATTTTCCTTTTTTTTTCACTAAAATCTTTTTCCCTTAAAAAAAAATTCCAACACCCTTTTCTCCCTTCCCCAAAAATCTTCTCCAGCAAGGCAAGGTGCCAAGGAATGTACTACACGTGTACCAGCAATTCGAGAAATGGAAATTTGCTTTTGAAGGAATATTCCTTCTAGCGGGAATCAATGATTCCTTGCGTTTTTCCTCACAGATTTCCTTGCCTTGCTTTTCTTCCTCCCCGTTTTGAACAGTTACGGCCCCATCGCTGCTCTCACGGCCACCGCCTCCTCCTCGACGCCTGCCGAGCCTTGCAGCCACAGGCCGAACTGCCCAGGAGCTTGTCCGATCTCACGACAAATTCCTGCAATCGCTTGAACTCCCCGTCCAAGCCGCCGGACCTCCCAATTTGCCGACAAAACATGCCGGTCCATCTACTGAATTTGCTATTGTTACACCAAACCAGTTGCTCTGATATAAATTGTTATGCAAAAATAACTTAAAAATTCAAACAACAACAATCAAACACAAATGATTTATGTGATTGGGTATTAAATCGATTCGCTATGTTGAGAGTGTAATTTCACTGGTAATGAAGAAAAACAAAAGATGGTTTAAGGTTCCAACTCAACATTCTCTCTCCATACCATACACCTCTTACTTGAGTCTTATATACATTACATAGTAGAGGATTTGGTCGTTCAAGGATAGACCCCAAAAAGTAACAAATCAATTATTACATACCCATTAAATAAAAATCATAAATACAACGGATAATATAATGTAATTAGTTGTTGTGTCATACAAGTGGCCGAGCCAACTCAAACTTGACTCGTTAAGAAGTATCTCATGAGTTGAGTTTATTGAGCTCCATGCTCAAGATTGAGTTCTTATATTATGTGTTAGACTGACTGTATAAAATTTTTTTTGCTTCATCTTAATTACATTAACTAATTTTAATTTATGCAAAAAAATAAAAGATTTTTACCTTCGAGTTCAAGCTCAAGTTATGATCAAGTGTCAACCATACATCTCAAGAGTTGAACCCGACTTTAGAGCGGCTCGGACCAACTCGGATTGTTTCCAACCTTAGGTGTATGCAAATTTCCATATTTAGTAAGTGAAAGAATTGTCATTCAAGTCATTACCAGATCCCTTAACATTTTTTTATATGATAAGCCATAGTTTAGAACATTTATCTTATCAAACGAGCATTGGATTATCTTGTTTTGAATTGAATAAAAGAGATGAGAGATGTATCGTCACGTGAAAGAAGCAACCCATGAAAAATATGAAGGTAGGGGGTGTGACAGCATGCAGGGAGACCACCAAAGAAAATAATGGAGGAGAGAGGATATAATTTTTAAAACTAACGTACATAATGATCATGGAGAGCACCAACTTATTATGTATTTACATATCCAACACCTAAATTTTATTTTTACATTTGTACCACCTAAAATTTTCATATCAAATCAAAAATATCACTACTTTGAACTTTTTAAAATATTAAACAGACCTAAAAATTACAATCAAACCATTCTTACCAAAATCTTTTACAAACTATAAAAAACAGAGCATAAAACAGTTCACAATTTCTTCACAAAAATAACCCGCAGATCACACACTAAAACACATATTATAAATATACAATTACGCACATGCACCCCACCTCACACTTCCGTCACAGCTCCGCAATCTTCCCGGCAAACTTCGCCGCCGCCTCTCCCGGTTCCGATAGCATTTTAACCACCTCCCTCATCGTGGGCCGCGCCTCACTATTCTCCTCGACGCACATCATCGCCACCCCGTACAGCCTTGCGATCTTATCCGCCGGTGCCGGCGACAGCCGCCTGTCCGTCACCGCCATCGCAGCGGCCGCACCATCTCCGGCCTCCGCCACCGTTTTCTTGACCCACCTGACAATGTCAACTCCGTCGCCGAACCCGCCCACTGGTCTCCTACCGGTTATGAGTTCCAACAGGACCACTCCGAAGCTGTACACGTCACTCTTCTCGTCCACTCTCAGCGTGTACGCATACTCTGCAACCCAACAAAATTAAAAAAGTCAGTTTTAGAGCACGTTAGCTAGTCGGACAAATGCCGTCTTTATGGCGGTCAGCACGGCCCCGTCCAAAATTAGAGTTTTATAAGTAAAAAGTCAACGGAGAAGAAATCTGACAGGACTGGAAAGCCTGGCTCAGGATGGCCTTCCAAGTTTTAACTTATGTATGTAAAAATATATTTTCCAGTCAGGCCTTTTTTTCTTATATATAAAATATATATATCTGTCTGTAAAACAATAATTTTTACTTCCGACACAAACGAATTACTAAATTTAACCAAAGTTAGGGTGTAAAAATATTTGTCCGGCGAGAGGGAAAGAGAAGGTTTGCAAATATACCTGGTGCGATGTAGCCGTAAGAGCCGGCAATGGAGGACATGCACTCAGAAGCCCCGGAATCTCGAAGAAACTTCGCAAGCCCAAAGTCAGCAACGTGGGCTTCAAAGTTGGAATCAAGAAGTATATTGTTAGATTTCACATCTCGGTGAATAATCAGAGGAGAACAATCATGGTGGAGATAACAGAGTCCCTTCGCCGCCTCGCCGGCAATACGCCACCGAGCTTCCCAACCCAGATGGGATCCCTTCCCACCATGAAGCATCTCACCGAGACTGCCGTTAGGCATGTACTCATAAAGCAGAAGGTTGGTGTCGCGGTTCGAAACAAAGCCGAGAAGCCGGACGATATGTCGGTGCCGGATTTTACCCAGTGTGGTGATCTCCGCCGTGAATCCCCTATCGTATGGCTCGCCGGAGCCAGCGCCGGTGGCACCGCTACAGCCGACTAGACGTTTGATTGCCACTTCGATGCCGCCGGCCATCGTGCCGCGGTAGACGATTCCGGCGCCACCCTTTCCTATTACGTTGTCGTCTTTCAGGCATTCGACGACGTCCTCCGCAGCGAATTGGAGGCGCTGAAATGCTGTCATTCGCCATGCGTCCGGCCGGCGACGGTTGCGCCATGCTGACCAGACCTTTGCGCTGGCTGCTGCCATGAGAATAGTGAAAACGGATAATAGGATTGTTAATACGATTTTCTTTGATCTAGAGGGGTTTGTGGAGGAATCAGGGGAGAAGCGGGGTGAGGGAGAACAGGGGAAATGGAGTCCAACGCCGCAGAGATTGGGGTTTCCGGCGAACCAGCTGGTGTTGAACACAAGAAATTGGCCTTGATTGGGGATGGGCCCTGAGAGATCGTTGAAGGAGAGATCCATTATTGTGAGACTCTGCATACGCTGGATGTCAGCCGGGATTTCGCCGGAGAGATCGTTTCGTGAGAGATTGAGCGTGTTGAGAATTTTTAACTTTGACATTTGAGCAGGGATCTCGCCGTCCAGCCTGTTGCGACTGAGATCTAAGGAAACTAGCGACGAACATTGGGTGATTTCCGGAGGAATTTTACCGACGAGATTGTTGCCGCTTAGATTGAGCTTGGAAAGTTGGGATAGATTTGCAATTTCAGGGGGGATGTGGCCGGAAATCCGATTTGATTCGATGGAGAGGGTTTGAAGATCCAGAAGGTTCCCGATAGAGGGAGGAATTGAGCCGGAGATCCAGTTGTTTGAGAGAAGAATCATTCCGAGCTTGTCCCCTCTTATCACCGGTGGTAGTTCGCCGGAAAGATAGTTGTCGCTCAATTCAAGCATGTCGGCTGATGGGAGGTTAAAGAGGCCGGCGGGGATCTTTCCGTCGAGGTAGTTCTTAGCTAGTCGGACTCGTGTTAGGGATTGGCATCCGCCGAGCTTCTCCGGAATCTTGCCAAAGAAACCGTTTTCCATTAGAACCAGAATCTGAAGCTTCCCGCCAAAACAGAGATCAGTTGGGATCGTCCCTGTAAGCCGATTCGTCGCAACGTCGAGTTTAAGAAGCCGGCCGTTCCGGCCGAGATTCTCCGGCAGCTCGAATGTGAAGTTATTTTCCCACAGCTGTAGGACTTCGAGCTTCGGGTAATCTCCGACGAAAGGCGGGATTCGACCGTGGAGGTGGTTTCGAAACAAGTTGAACAGCATCAACTCCTTCAGCGCAGCAAAGCTTCCCGGAATCTCCCCGGTAAGATCGTTCACCGAGAGATCAAGCGACTGAAGGTTCTCCAGTCCACCGAGCTCCGCCGGAATGGGGCCGGACAGACGGTTCAGCTGGAGAAACAGCGAGTCGAGTAGCTTGAGCCGGCCAAGACTCGCCGGAATCTCGCCGGAAATGTTACAATAGGCTATATCTAGACGAACTAAGGAAGTCAGCAATCCGAACTCTGGCGGAATGCCTCCTTCGTAGAGATTAAAATAACCAATATACATCTGCTGAAGCTTAGCCAACTTACTAAGGCTTGCCGGAATCCTGCCGGAGAGACCATTTCCATTTAGACCCAAATACTCCAAATTCTCAATTTCAGAATAAACTTTCGGAATCTCGCCGGAGAAGAAGTTGCCGCCGAGATGTAGATAACGGAGGCGAGGAAGGCCAGCGAAGTGCAGAGGCAGCGGTCCTGAAAAATTGTTGTTGTAAGCGTCGAGCACCTCGAGGGCCATCATCCCGCCGGCGATATCCGGAAACTCGCCGGAAAAATAGTTGTTTGAAATATTGAGCAGTCGCAGCGACTTTAAGCTGGCTAACTCTGGTGGAAAGCCGCCGTGAATTCCGGCACCGGTGATTGTGAGATTAACAAGACGGTCGAGCTGGGAAATCTCCAGCGATAGCGTGCCATTGAGTGGAATGAAGGTAATGTTAAGGGCGACTACACGAGAGTCTTCATCACACGTGACGCCGGAAAAGTTACATGTATTCCCGGCTGCCACGTTCCAGTCACGGAGGCCAGTGCCACCCGGTCCAACCATGGCGGCCTTCAGTCTAACAAGCGCATCGAGGTCCCGTTGCGGCGAGCCAGAAAGCAGGGGAAGCCATGAAAGGAGGACGAAGAAGTAAAGCCAAACACTCATCTTTCTGGCTCCGCTCCTGAGGGAAGAGCGCGGGAGGAGAATATATGAATAAATGGAGCGAGGAAGAATCAGATTCGAGCTAGCGTTAATGGCAAGAGAATCAGAACTGGAAATATAGAGGGGAAGCAGAGAGAGAGAGAGACGTGCATGAGTGCTGAGTCTTGAGGGGCAGTGTTATGATACGGGGAAGACGGAGGTAAACGGAGGAACGTAGGTCCGTTTATTATTTCGTGACGGCGTGAGGAGTCAGGGCAGCGGTGGCGGGAGGGGGTACGGCACGGCGGGCAGACCTGACGGGTCTATGGGAAGGGGAGTGGAGGGGATTAGATGACAGGCGGCATCATTTTGTAACGTCCGGTCAATCGGCGAGTCAGCTGCTGCGGGTCCCATCCTGCCTGGCGTATATATATATAAAAAAAAAATTGGATAGGGTGAGGCTTTATTGCTGTAAATTTTATTTACAGAATGTATCATTATTAAAAGCTATATTTATATAATAACCGTTAATTTAGTGAGAATAAATTTTAATCAAATTTATAAGTGTCACATCATTTTATCTTAATTATATACCAATATTAATTTTTTTTATATTTATTTATATAATACTTAAGATTTTAAATTGATAACAGGTGTAAATACATAGCACACAATTCCTATTTATATGTTCAAAATTAATTTTTTTTAATATATTTATTGAGCCATCAAAAAAATATAATCATCCAGCATGAATCTCAATGCATTTATTGAGCAATAAGGGTTCATGTTTAATCCCTTTAGGAAATGCAGAGTGATTATTTAGCATATTAATGTTGTACAAGAGTCGAGCAGACATTCAGATAATAAATGAGAAGTACCTAATAATTGATACTCAACTTTTTACATGAAAACCCCTAGAAATGATAAAAAAACTATAGAGCCCAACTCAATGGAAATAATAAATTATATAATTATGATGACATAAGTCTAAATATTCTCCTGATTTAAGAAAGATAGAGTTACAAAGTAGTATAATAGTAGATTGTTGATGATAGAGTTAATCTGATTGTAATGAATGTAACACTCAGCGATAACAGCTGGAGGGGTCGTAGTTGATTTTTATAGAGCAAATGTTATGTCGCGAATGTTGTAAATGGTCATTATAATGCTAGTTTGTAATAGTAGCTGTAGTTGAAAATCATGATAGTTGTTGGACATGTGGGTCATTGATGGTTGTTTCGTGAGTGTTTGTTGGCCACAGAGGACATAATATGAAGTTGTAGGAACTGTGAGCCACGTAGGTCCTAATTGGTCAAATATGCCATAACAGTGAGCTACAATAAGGTCTGTAGGTTGTAGAGGCCGGCAATGGGAGTTATATGAGTTATGGGTCGTGTAGGTTTTAGTTTGTTATATAGATCATAGCAGAGAGTTGTAATAACGTCTATAGACCGTAGAGATCAAATTTAGAATCTGCATGAGTTATGATAACGTTCACAGGCTGTAAAGATCGAGGTTAAAAGTTGCATGAGTTATGTACCACTTAGACAATATTTTTTCATGTAAGTCGTAGTGGTGAGTTGCGAGTAGAGAGCTTTATATGCTCAAAGAAATTCATCGTATTATGAGCACGAAGGTTGTCATCAATTGTTTTGGGGTATATCATTGCAAAGTATTTGAAATACATTATTACATAGTCATTGTGATGCATCGTCGCATCATATTTGAGTCATTGCACCAAAGGTGAGTCACATCGTTGTATTGTATTTGTGATGCATTGTTGCACTGTGTACTTAAAAACTTAATGTTCGAGGATTGCTTCACTGTTATATAACATATGTTGGATTTTGCAACACACGTTGCGACTTTGTAAGAGATTTCACTACAAGGAACATATGGTGGCCGATGGTGATAGACGATGGTCTGAGACTGCAATAGTGGCTGGCTGTCACGAGACCTTCAGTGTATAATCTGGAGGTTTAATTCTCTGTCCTTCAAGTTCAGGGCATCATACTGTTCAAAGTCTTGGTCTCCTCTCAAAATGGGGGGTAAGACTTTATTTATAAAGTATGGAGAATCATCCCTGCAAATAAAGAAAGAATCTGAAGCACTCCATCGAACGATGCAAAGAGATTCCCTTAATGGGACAACATTTTACGAACATTTGAGTGCCTCAACGATGTTATGATTGAGTGATTTTAGGCTCCTTGAATCATCTTATCGAGAGACTCGATTTGAGCTTACTAGATTTAAAATTCATTTGACTTTCCAATTAGACACAATAAACCTTTAAAAGTGATTTATCACCTTGATCCACACTTTATTTGACTCGGATTGGACTAACTTTAGTATCATTAAGTCATCCTCGTCGAGCAGGTCAATTTGACTATAAGTTTTTTGTAAAAGGAATTTGATATACTTTTATTATTAGAATTTGAATATTTTATGCTAAAAAAGTATTTCACTACCAAAGATATTCTCCAACAAGATACATGACTTAAACATCGAAGATCTCATATAAAATTCATACTATAACCATAGATATATATATATTATCATAATTAATTATCGATTTGCCAATGTATACTGAATTATAATTAAAATTATAAATTTAACCTTCGCTTAAAACTTGTGACCTTCTAAAGAACATCACCTGGCGCTGTTCCCGCAAAGAAGGCTTCGGACTCCCAAAAGGGGTAAGGATAAGTAAGTTCCGAAGCAGATTTGCCTTTCTATTTCCACCACCCCAGAAAGTCTTTTTCCAGAATCTATCATCCTTTCTGGTTAAATATATGGGTCCCTTTTTTCGGTGCCCGTAACGTTGTGCTCGCAAGCCGCAAGCATGGCCGGTCGCCAACTGGGTGGAATTGAAAGCGATAGAAGAATAGATTCTTGCCCGCTTTGGGAATCGCCTTTAAGGAAATGGAAGGGATGGTGCGTGTGAGTGGGGAGAGCTCATTGCATTTTAATTTAAGCATAATAATAATAATAATAATAATAATAATATATATATATATATATATATATATATATATATTTCAAAGGAAATCGATATTTATGTCATATTTGACAGAGACGTAAATATCAATTTCTCATGTTCATCAAGACCCAATGGAAGATCGAACTCGTGACTTGAGTAGACTTACCGTGAACCCCACCAACCAAAAGATCACGGCTTCTGACACAAGCCTCATACTATATATATATATATATATATATATTAGAAGGAGAGCAACCTAAAAATTGATATTTACAAAACAAACATCCAAGCGATATTATGTGTGTTACGATTAAAGCATTCACAACTTGATACAAATGAAAAATATGTGTTGAGGTTTCATCATAAATTTTGATATTTGAGGGTGAATTTAAAAAATGGATGAAATTTCAATTAATAGCTCTAAACTATTAAAAAAAATAATATATTCTTTGAGCTTTTAATATAGAATAAAAAATCATAAATACATACATAAAACTTAATGCATAATTACATAAATCTCAAATTGATGAGAACATTAAAAAGTGAAGCTCAATTTGATTTAATTATGCATATATTTTTTCTTGGATAAATGAGTATATACTTCTATCATCATAGAAAGAGAATGGTAATCTAACTATGCACAAGAATTTAAGCTATTTGAGTGAAAAAATAATAATTAAATTATGCAATTATTAGAAGTGCAAGCTCTTAAATCAAACAATACATGTCATAAAGGCATTTGATGGGGGAGATTCTTTGTAGTTATGCCAGGATTTGTTCTAATTAGGCCTGATTTGAAGTGGCATATATTCCTTTTTGATATTGTATTTTTTTTTCTGCACTATCATTTATTGAATAATTAATTGTCATTAAAGCTAAAATTAAGTTGCTAATCCACTTTTATCTAAAAGACTAGAGAGCTATAATTAAGCATTAAAAATAATTAGTGCTCGAGGAATGTTGCATACTAAGCTTATTGAGGCTTAATATCAATTAATTGATGTTTAATTTAATTCTTAGTGCATGTCGGATTCCTCTTTCTTTTTTTCCTTTATTGACTTGTAAAGTTAGGATCAAAATTTTTTGGGGGCATTTCAATACATTCGGCACAATTCTTATGTATTTACATATCTAACGCTTGAACTTTATATTTTATACACACACACGCACACATACAAAGATATGCATGCCTATCACTCAATTCTTTGGTATTTTTGCACATCTAAACTTTAAATTTTACGTACATGCCACCTCACATATGCAAGAAAATGTATATTTTGAGTTATATAAATGTAGAAAGCAAAGTTTAGAAGTTATATATGTAAAAACATAATAGTTATGTGGTACAAATGTAAACACCCCTTATATATATATATATATATATATATATATATGATTCTTGTAGTGAAAGTTAGGCCAAGATTATCACCACTCTTTATAGTGTAATAATCCCCCTTTGATTGTTTTAGTTGAGTTTTAACATATTTTTATCAAAAAGAATAGGCGGCTCCGCAAAGGATTTAAATATTTCTTAGTGCGTGTGGAAAGTTATACATTTAGGTAAGTTATAACACTGTCAAATCGTGCTTTATAGTCCCTTTGGGGCAGCTTATTTGGTGTGGTGGTGTTTTGAAAACGCACCTGACATGTTTGGATAAACTGCGTTTTGACAGCTTATGCGTTTTCAAAACGCTGAAAATAACAATTTCATACTGCAACTGTCTACGTGCGATGGCAACTTTCTGACTATGGTCTGAGTTTTCCAAGAAAATAAAAATTTGTAGTTGTCACAACACCTAACTTATTGACAAATTATTTTTAATCAACTTATCAGCAGTTTATTCAATAAGTTGCAGCTGCCCCAAACATTTAATTCTGATTACTCCTCAAATTCCTATTCATTTCCTTTTATTAGACTTTTAAAACTGAAGATTAAATTTAGTTTAACATAAACAACTATAATTAGACATTAAATGTTAAATTAGGAAGAAAATGAGTTTTTGCAAAAGAAAATTTGGTTTAAGATTTTCTCTATATGTCAAAATGATTTTATAATTGTAAAATTTATCTTGAGACTCATGGAACATATAATTATTTTATCATACTTTATATTGCATTAATTTCAAATTAATTTTAATGTCAGTAAAACTATATTGGATACATTGACTTAACATCCAATTGACATGTCCACTAATTAATTTTAATTTAAATAGTTTAGCTATTTTAATAAAAACCATCCTAATTCATACATTTTCTAAGAATTAAAGAAATTCTATAAATTACAACTATGGGGTCAACAAGGTTTAAAATTATAAACATTCTAGAATGGGCTAGAAGTTGATGTGTGTGTGTAAGTGAGAGTGAGTGAGTGAGAGAGAGAGAGAGAGAGAGAGAGAGAGAGAGAGTTTTGTACCACCATTAAAAGAGAATTAATTATTTATACAATATAGTATGTATTATTTATTCAATGAAATTAATCAACAAACAACATCTATTTATAAAGAAAATTTTAAACATTATGAAATGATATAAATAATATAATTGCAGAAAAAAAAAATCAACCAGTTAACTTGCATTAAAAAAGGTATAATTCATTGACGAATGATTCTAAATAAAATATCACATTTTATTTTCATTATATAAATAGTTTTAATATCACAAATATTGACATTTTTCTTCTATGCGGTCTAAATAAGAAAGATGATAAGATATCTAGTGAGTGTACTATGTATAAACTTTTTTGAGAGACAAAAAACTAATCATGTAAGAACTAAAAAATAAAGTTGTGTCCATAAACCATCAATGATAAAACAAACTTGTGTAATTCTCAAGTTTTATAGTGGTGGAGGTGAATGAAAATAATCTTGAAGGACCATTGTTGTTAGTGACATAACAAACTATAGATAATACACAGGCTTTAGTTATAAATGTCAACGGGCCTCATTAATTAGATCATTGATATAGGTAAAAATCTTAGTGTAATATAAACACAACAATAATATGAAGTTAAACATCAGAGTAATGAAGTGGTTGATAAAATAAAGAATGAAATAACATATTGTATAAAATCCTAAACAATAAATAAAGAATCATAATTCTCCATACACCAAGCCACTATATATGATCTCTTAGCAATTAGGATATAGGAGAGGAGTGTTA
The DNA here is from genome assembly GCA_003013225.1 of Phalaenopsis aphrodite. Taxonomy (NCBI): domain Eukaryota; kingdom Viridiplantae; phylum Streptophyta; class Magnoliopsida; order Asparagales; family Orchidaceae; genus Phalaenopsis; species Phalaenopsis aphrodite. Next base: position 330,627 of record NEWO01000010.1, read on the forward strand.
TTGAAAGAAAAAAAAAACACTCTTTTGAAGCAATATCATGCCTTAGCCTTCTAACCATCTTCTTATAATGATCTAGTATTTAGATAATGAATAGGTCATCATGTGATGGAACCAATTAGGAAAGAACAAGTATATCTATTTATGGAGCATGTGGAGTAACAATAGTGTGGATGGAGGTTCCCTAAACTCTGAAGCAACGATCTCTCCATACAAGTTGTATTTCAAACTCATTCCCAACCATGAAATTAGGCTCAAGCTTAACCGCAACATCACACATAAGTCTATGCATGGTTGTAGAAGACAATAGAAATATTGGAATTGGGTTTGAAGTGGGTGAAAAAAGAATTAAATCTTTTTATTTCATCAAGCCCAAATTATTCATCGTATAATTAATTTTTTCTTAAGATGCCTCATTCATTAGCTGAAATAAATAAATTATATTGACATTTATGAATTCTTACCTATATTGATTTGGCTTATAATAAATGTCAATAAATAAATTCTATTGACATTTATGAATTATTCATCGTATAATTAAATTCTATTGACATTCATAATTATAATGTTTTAGTTTTGTATATTAGTCACTCAATTCTCTTAGCTTTAAAGTTGGATTTTTTCATTGACTAACTGGTCATCTCCTTCACAAACTAGTGATTTTAAGATATCTTCCAGTCGGTATCATCTCACTTCTTATATTTTGGCCACAATTTAGATGTTTCTCTCTTGTAAAAGTATCTTGATAATATTATAATATTATTTATTTGCATCATCTAAATTCAATATATTTATGCTTATGCACATCAATATTATGATAATCATAATGATATTTGTTACGATAAGATAAGTGTTTTTATAACATAATATTTTAGATTGCTATAAATCACATTATGCATATTGTCATCTTTAGGGGGTGGTTGATAGCACCTTATTAACATGATTTACATCTGAATTTATTTGGTTTAACATAAATCAAGACAAAAAACATGAATAAAGGAAGCAAAATCCAACATTCAAAATCCCATTTTCCTATCTATTTCAATTGTAATCCAGATCTAGTAAATCCGACTGAGGTGAATTTAACGAAATTAATGAGAACAAAAGACACATTACCTTGTCTCCTCCGTCACCAAACATGCAACCAGATTTACCTGAATTTAATCATAATTGTCTGAACTCAATTATGAATTTAAAAGCATCCGGATTTGATAAAGCTGGATTTATGGGACTTGCTAAGTCCAATTTAACGGAAATCATGGATGCAAGCATACCTCACCGTAATCCTCTTCGAATAAAAATAGGGAGGGCGAGGGAAGTATAGAAGGAAGATGACCTCACAATGGGCCATTCAGTGCGGATGACCGCACGGCAGTTCTGCTCTTCATCCCTCCAATCCACTGTGTTGGCGGAAGCTCGCATAAAAACTTATGGGCCATAGATTCCTACTCAGCTCTTTTCATGAAGCCCGCCGACATCTTCACACTGGCGCATCGCCGCCAGAGCCATCCTTCGCCGCCAAAGTCATCCAGTCTATCTCCAGAAATGGTGATATTTTCCACGCCAGAAAACTGTTCGACGAAATGCCTAACAAGGATATTTTCTCTTGTTCCGCCATGATTTATGGCTATGCGAGCAACGGCTTCTTCTCCGAATCCCTTACCCTGTTTTCTCAAATAATGGATTTCAATATCTCTCCCAATACTCACACCTTTGTTGCAGCCTTACTCGGCTCTGCAGGCCTCAAGAACTTGAGGTTCACCGACTGTATTCATGGAAGAATCATCAAAAGTGGTTTGGAATCCAATACATTTGTGTCAACTTCTTTGTTGAATTCATACTCTAAGTCTGGAGCAGCTAATGATGCCTACAAATCATTTATCGAACTAGAAAGACCAAAACTTGCTTCATGGAATGCCATGATTGCTGGCTTTGTCTTCAACTCTGAATTCGAACGATGTTTCTGGTTATTCAAACTGCTTCAAAAAGCCGGTATAAACCCTAACTGCATCACCATGATGAGTATTACTCAAAGCTGCATTGGTCATGGCTCATTGAGACTATCTGAAAGCATTCATGGTTATGTTCTTAAGGCTGGGTTTGATTCTGATGTCTCCTTGATGAACTCAGTTCTAGATATGTACTCGAGTTTTCGGAGTTTCGATATTACCAGAGATTTCTTCATGAAGATGGCTACTAAAGATGTTATAACTTGGACAAACATGATGAGTTTTATGTTAGAGCTTTCATGTCCTGCTGAAGCTCTACATTTATTTTCTCAAATGAGAAGCAGTGGAATCAATGCTGATATGGTTTCAATGGTCAATGTTATCACCGCTTGCACCCTTTTGGGAGATTTAGTTAAGGGTATGTCTGTTCATGGTCACATGATGTCCTATGGCTTTGTTTCAGAGCTTCCTGTAATGAATTCTCTGATAACATTGTATTCCAGATGTGGAGACATGTGCTCAGCTAATATAATATTTGATGATATTGTTTGTAAGAGCTTAGTATCTTGGACTGCAATGATGTTTGGGTATTTATGCAATAAGCAGCAAAGAGAAGGGCTTCATTTGTTGATTAGAATGAGGAGAGAAGAAACTTTTTATCTTGACTCAGTAACTCTGGTAGGTTCCTTATCATCTTGTAGTGAGCTGGCTAGTTTTGAGCTCTGTAAGGAACTCCATGTTCATAGCTTGAAATCAGGTTTAATATCATATGTTGATGTGCAAAATAGTTTGATGATTTCATATGGGAGGTGTGGTTATGCTGATATTGGTTTTAGAGTATTTAAGGAGATGATTTATAGGGATGTTGTGTCATGGAATGCTATGATATCTTCATATGGTATTAATGGAGAAGGAGAAAAAGCAGTTGCTCTGTTTCAGGAGATGGAGAGATGCGGTGAAGAGCCTGACAGCGTCACATTTGTAAATGTTTTGAACGCTTGTAGTCACTCTGGGATGGTGGATGAAGGCTTGATGGTTTTTGAAAAGATGTTGAAGGAGAAGAGAATCAGACCAAGAGGAGAGCACTGTGGGTGTGTTGCAGACATGCTGGCTCGTGCCGGTCGGTTGGAGGATGCCAAGAAAGTGGCGGATATGATGCCGTCTTCGAGTGTTTGGAAGGCTATGCTCAGCGGGTGCCGGATTAATGGTGATTCTAGGCTTGCAGAAGTTGCGGCAGGAAGGGTGTTTGAGAAAGGTTCGGAGGATGCGAGCCATTTTGTTCTGCTTTCGAATGTTTATGCCTCAATGGGGAGGTTTGATCGTGTTGAGAGTTTGAGAGGTCAGATTGGAAGGAAGTGTTGGGTTAAGAATATTGGATTTAGTATGGTTGATAATGTGCAACATGGAGTTGTTTAATGGTGGAGTTGCTTGATTTGTTGTAAATGAGACTTTCTGTCATTTAGTTTTGTGTTGAGAGGTGAGGATAATGAAGACAATAAAGAGTTGCCAAATTTGAAGCCCCCTAAAGCCTCTAGTCATCTCGAGTTAAAACTTACCAAGACCTAAAACGTGGATAACACTGGACGCTTAGTGCTCAGATATTGCACGACTAAGGGATTGATGAAGTCGCCAACTTGTATATGTAAGTAAATATCTTAGCAGCTAGTTCATAATACTCGCTGATTAGAGGTTCTAGCCAAGACTCATTTGAGGTTCTCGCTATAAGTACTTTTGGGCCGAAACCCTATTCATCTTTTTCTAGACTTTATCTATCTCAAGAACTGAAAAGATATGAGATGACTTAATTTTATTGATGAAAAGAGGAATATAAATACCCATTACATAACTTACTGGTAAGGAAAACAATAAAAACAGAATACACTAAAAAAGAAAAGGAATAATAACAAAATATAAGAGACAGTTAATCTCTCTAATTTAAGGAGAGAAATAAATAGAGATTCCCAAGATCCCTCATATAATTTATAACTCTCTAAATATAAAGTTATAACAAATATGAAATATAATAATTAGTGTTTTCGAGATCTTTCAACACTCTCCCTCAAGTTGGGTTGTACAGATTGTACATGTCTAACTTGTTACATAATTCTTCAAAGTTGATTCTTGGGAGAGGCTTAGTGAGGATATCTATTGTTTGATGTCGGGAAGGAATGTATGCAAGTTCGATAACTCATCTCTCAATGTGTTCTGAGATTGTCGATCGATCTCAATGTGTTTCGTTGTTTCGTTTTATCATAGTGTGCTGGATTCTTGCAATATTGATGGTTGTTTGGTTGTCGCATTGTAGTTTAACAGTTTTTTCAGTTAGCATTCCGAGTTCACTGAGTATTCTTCGAATCCACATTCCTTCACAGATCTCGAGTGCAAGAGCTCTGAATTCAGCTTCAACGCTACTTCTTGATACCACAGATTGTTTTTTGCTTCTCCAAGTGACTAGGTTTCCCCATACATAAGTACAATAGCTGAAAGTCGATCATCGGTCCGAGACATCCCCTGCCCAGTCTGTGTCTGAATATACTTTTATACTTCGATCCTTATTCCTTTGAAACAATAGCCCTTTGTCTGGAGTTATCTTGAGGTATCTCAAAATTTTGTAGACTGCATTCATGTGTTCTTCCGTAGGGTTGTTCATGAATTGACTAACAACACTAACAGAAAAACCAATGTGGGATCTTGTGTGTGAGAGATAGATGAGTCGCCCCACGAGTCGCTGATATCTCCCCCTATCCACAGGTGTGCTATTTTTCTCAGTGTCGATCTTCTTGTAGGGATCCAATGGAGTATAGACGGGTTTGCAACCAGGCATACATGTTTCCTTCAACATATCCAATGTATATTTCTGTTGCAACACAAATATTCCTCGCTTTGATCGAGCTAGTTCCATGCCGAGAAAGAACTTTGGGTTTCCGAGGTCTTTGATTCCGAATTCCCGAGTGAGAAGCTTTGTCAGATTTGTGAGTTCTTCTTCGTGATTTCCAGTGAGGATGATATCGTCAACGTATATGATCAGAATTACAATCTTCTTTTCGTGAGACGTTTTCACGAAGAGTGTGATCTGTCGGACACTGAGTATACCCGTGTTTTGTCATTGATTTTGCAAATCTATTGAACCATGCTTGGGGAGATTGTTTTAGGCCGTACAATGATTTTTGGAGTTTGCAGACTTTGTTGCTTCGAAAGGATGCTTCTAGTTCGAGAGGTGCTTCCATGTAAACTTCTTCTTCCAAATCACCATTTAGGAAAGCATTTTTCACGTCGAGTCGATGTAGTTGTCAGTCTTCATTTGCCGAAAGTGAGAGAAGGATTCTGATAATGTTAAGTTTGGCCACAAGGGCAAAAGGTTTCTTGGTAATCAATATCGTATCACCGTGAAAAGTCTTTTGCTACGAGACGTGTTCTTAATCTCTCAATTGTATCATATGCCTTGTATTTGATTTTGAAGATTCATTTGCAGCCGATTGTCTTCTTTCCCTTTGGCAAGTCTGAAACAGTCAATGTACCATTCTTTTGTAGGGCTCTTACCTCCTCATTGATGGTCGCTTTCCACCTCGGGTGTTTGAGAGTTTCATCAATCGTGTTTGGGACTTGTGTATTGTCGAATGCAGTAACATAGGCTCGATAAGTTGAAGATAGTCTTGCATAGGACACAAAGTTGGAGTTCGGATGTATCGTGTGTTCGTACCTGAGTGGAAGACGGATGAACCTAACACCTTTCCTTAAAGCAATTGGAATGTCGAAGTCATCAATCATAGGTATAGTAGATTCATGCTCAAATGTGTTCGTACCTGAGTGAATTTCTGTAGTTGGATCCGGTTCTGACTCTTGGATTGGAGTTGGATGTATTAGGTGATCTATGTGTGAGTTGGACATTTGAGGACTACACGGAGACTGGTTGTTAGGTATATTTTTAGGTGAGTTGGATGAACTTGCTGAATTCGAGTCAGGAGATAATGAGTTCGATTCAAGGGACAAAGATTTGATATGTGGTGTTATGAACTCGTTGTCCCCCTAAGACTGATATTTCCTTAAAATCTCCCCCAGAATATTAGAATTGGGATAGTAAGACTGATTTTCAAAGAAGGTGACATCCATAGTGTTGTAGATTTTTCTTGTGAGAGGAAAGTAGCACTTGTACCTTTTTGAAGAGGCGAGTAGCCGAGGAAAATACATTTAGTATATTTAGGTTCAAGTTTGTTGTGATTGTGTGTTTGAATGTAAACAAAGTAGCAACAAAATACTTTGGTATGTAGATTTTGGGTAATTGCCTTGGTATGAGGAAATGATTTGAGAAGGAGTTAGACTGGACTTTGAAATTTGAGGACCCGAGAAGGCATCCTATTGATGAGGTAGGTTGTAGTGGATACAACATCACCCAAAAAAACCTTCGGCACATTAGAGGAAAACATGAGGCAGCGGTCCACCTCGAGAAGGTGGCGGTTCTTGCGTTCGGCGATCCCATTTTGTTGAGGAGTGTCAACGCAAGAACTGAGATGGAGGATGCCTTTAGAGGAGAAATAAGAGCCGAGAACGGAAGCGAATTACTCATTTGCATTATCAGTCTTGAGTGCCTGGATGGAGGTTTGAAATTCTGTTTGAATCATTGAGTAAAATTGTTCAAATATGTGACCAGCTGCAGATTTATTTTTCATAAGAAATAGTCACGTTAGTCGAGTGTGATCATCAATAAAGAAGACAAACCATCGAGTCCCGGCAAGGGTTGTAACACGGGATGGGCCTCATATATCGTTGTGAATGAGTACAAAAGGTCAAGAAGAGATGTAACCAACACGTGGAAATGCGTGTGTGTTTGGCAAGTTGACAAAATTCATATTGAAAAGAACGAATATTTTTGTTGATAAATAAATTTAAAAATAGTTTTGCAAGATACATAAAATTTGAATTACTGAGACGAAAATGTCATAACATGATATCTGAATCTTTATTGACACTAAAATTGAAGATAAAATGATGGGTAGACAAATGTCCGTAGCGAGGTCGTGGTGGTGAAGTACCGTTGATGACATAGAGACCCGAGCACATCTCAGCATTGTCAATCGTCATCCCCAAGTCCGCATCCTGAAATTCACAAATGGTAGAGAGAAAAATTTAGCAATACACCTCAAATCACTAATCAACTTTCTGATGGATATTAAATTGCAATTTAAAGTGGGAACATGAAGCACAGATCGGAGAAGTGTTTTGAGTGATGCGCACGGAGCAAAAGCCGGTGACTTTAGAGACAGTCAACGGCAATGCGGATGGTGGAGTTGTCTCCACACGACATATAGTCATGGAGAAGGGAGGCATCGCAAGTCATGTGATGAGAAGCGTCGGAATCAATGATCCACTGACCGAGGGATCCTTGATTGACTGTGAAGGCATGGTAGAAGGTATCTTGAAGCGCGAGCAGACCGGTGATAAGGTCGAGAACAGCCAGATCATGAGGTTTGCCGATCAGTTTGTGCAACAAATATAGTTGTTCTTTGTTGAATGGGCTGGACACTAGTGCAGGAAGGTCATCGGCAGTGACGGCGTTGTTGGCACGGGGAGCGCGATCAGACTGAGGCTTCCAATCTGCTGGCTTTCCATGAAACACCCAACACATGTCTTTATTATGGTCTGGTTTGCGTCAATGATCGCACCAGGGACGACCTTTGCGTGATGGGTTGTCGCTTTGTCAAGGCGGAGGAACCCGAACTGCTAGGGTGGAGGCATCAACGGAGAGATTAGGCGAGGTGGAAATAGGCCCAAGCATGACTTTCTGGCGGCTTTCTTCGCGGTGAACCTCGAAGAAGGCCTCGTGAATGCTCGGTAGTGGTTTGAAGCTTAATACACGAGAGCGGACATGATCGAGAGAGATGTTGAGACCGAGAAAGAATTTGAATATCCTTTTTTGCTCGATGATTTGACAGTATAAGTTGGAGTCCGGAGTGCATGACTAGACATGGACTTCGTACATGTCAACCTGTTGCCAGTAACGTGAGAGGGCATTAAAATATTGAGTCACAGATTGATCACCTTGGCAAAGATCGTGGAGGATTGACTTGATCTCGAAGAGTTTGGATGTGTTATATGAGTGAGAGTATGTCCCTCGAGCAGCATCCCAAATAATCTTGGCCGTGTCGTAAAGAAGAAAATTTTCGCCGATGTAGTTGGTCATGAAATTGATTAACCACGACATGACCATATGGTTTTCTGCATTCCATAAACAAAATTTTGGGTCATCCTTGGTCGGAGCGACGACATCACCGGTGATATAGTCCTCATTGTCTCTGCCGCAGATAAACATCATGACAGATTGGGACCACTAGAGGTAGCTCTGGTCGTTGAGTTCGTGGTCAGTGATGAGGGAGGAAGTGTCATAGATTCCAGTTGGAACAGAGGCAGATGAGGCGGAGGATATTTCTTGGGAGGAAGAAGAAGAAGTCATCATACCGAAGAAGATTGGTATGACTCTGATACCATGAAAAGATATAAGAAGACTTAATTTTATTGATGAAAAGAGAAATATAAATACTCATTACAAGACTTACTGATAAGGAAAATAATAAAAATAGAATACAGTAAAAAATGAAAGGAATAATAACAAAATATAAGAGACAGCTAATCTCTCTAATTTAAGGAGAGAAATAAATAGAGATTCTCAAAATCGCTCATATAATTTATAACTCTCTAAATATAGAGTTATAACAAATATGGAATATAATAATTAGTATTTTCAAAATTTTTCAACAAGAACCAACTATAATTTTGATTTGACACATCATTTCTCTCTTTAAGAAGCCAGCCAAGCCCTCCATAAATCTAAGACATTTAAAAAATTTAAAATAAACTATATATATATATATATATATATACCTAACCCCTCTTCTCTTTTTTTTCTACTCAATTTCTAATCTACAATAGAGCTCTAATATAAATCCACAAATAGTATTGGATCCAATATAAGACGTTTATTGAAAGAAGCAATGGAAACTTCAGCCTGTTAAGCTTTTGAGATGATGATCATTACCATGAAACTTGCTCGAGCAAAATTGCACTCTCAATTAATGGCTTATATGGTATATTGACCACAAGAAGCAGGCAAGGACCCGTATTTGTGCAGAATTTGATAAAATAACAGAGTAACAGAAGCTCTCTAGAAGCAAAAAAAATATGAAATCTGTTGTCATCCTAAAAAAGATCTTTAACATGAATTTCCAATCTAATAAAATATGATAACTTTACCAAAATAAAAAATCTTTTTTTTTAAGCCAAAAAGTTAAGATGCGCACTGCAACTTTTTTTTAAATTCTATTTTATTTCAAAATTAATTTTACAAAAAACTACCATCATGTTAGAGGGAGTTGAAAAAGGACTGAAAGGAACTCACACTTGATCAAACTGCTCTGAATCAGCTAAAAGATGAGCCACTTTAAAAAAAAACTATGGATGCAAACTTAAGTGTTGAGGAAACTGCTTATAATTCCAAGCACCAAAAGCTCCAATCTACTTCACGGTCTGAACATATTCTAACTTCTCTCGATTGGGTATTTGGGTTAAAGATCTTCCCGAATAACCATAGAAAAGCATATTGAAGGTTTCTATATAACCTAAGCTAGCTCTCCTCTTCCCAACGCTCCCTAGGTATCTCACCAGAGTCAACAATAATCACCTTCTTCCTTGGTTTACCATTATACGTACCTGCGCCGCCTTCTATAGCGTACACTGTGTCCATTCCCTGCAATACCTTCCCAAATGCCACATGCTCCCCATCCAACCTACAGAGACATGAAACTAATATTATTATTGTGTAAATTATGTATCTAGCTCTATGTGTGGATTCCATGTAAACATATATGTATACTCATGTGTCCTCGCTGAAATTGTGCGACGAGTACACAGTTGTTTATGCAGGTAATCCGAATTTAGAGCTGCAGTATGTAATTCACCACTAATAATTTCTAGGTGCTCAAATGTCTAGCAAATTTGTTAAAAATGAAGTGAAGAATCTCAACATGTTGGGTTCTAACTCTCACAATGTCCGGAAAAAAAAAATAAATAAATAAACAAATCATTTCTAGTAGGATGGATGGTATTTACCAGCTTGCCTTTACTGATGTTATGAAGAACTGCGATCCATTGGTATCAGGCCCGGAATTCACCATTGAAACAACACCTGGAGGTAAGAGTTGAATTTTAACAATCAGATGATCCGAGACTTTGAAGATTAATAAAATTTTCAATCAATGAGAACAAGCTGCGTGATAATTAGAATACTAGTTCTATAGATTATGCAAGACATGGCAGTTGCAAACTGAGGTGTAGAAGGGTAAACGAATTAAAATTAGCCAACGAAAAAAACATCAGGTAATTAAAAAAGACATGGCAGTTGCAAAATGAAGATGTAGAAGGGTAAACGAATTAAAATTAGCCAACGAAAAAAAACAACAGGTAATTACATTTCAGTTCCCCGCCCCCACACCCCACGACCCCCACCCCCAATTCACTGATTCCCACTTTTAGTTTGTTTTGAGAACCATCATCTAAAAAAAAAATCACATTGTAACCCTAAGTAGTATATTTAATATTATCAGAAAACCATTTAACGGAAAAAACTTCAACAACGAAAAACAGGACCTTTCACTAGAATAACAATAAACTTCCTTTTTGCTATATAAATAATAAATTTTATGACTTCAAATGTTTCCTTCAGAGAGTTTTTTTACAGAAATGTGGCAACCAGTTTAGATGACTCTTGAAATGATCCACTGCACTTTGCAGCAAAATATCAAGATTGATCAATGTGTACTAAAACAGCGCTGCGCTATTCAGAAAGGGAAAAGGACAAAAAAAAAAAAAAAACTGAAATAGGAAGGGAGGAAATGAAATGAGAAATTATAGTGAAGAATTTTAGGGGACATAATTAGGTGGAGGAAATACACCATAAGCTTAGTCCTTAAGGCTCATTAGGTTCCATTCAAGAATAACAAAATATAGCCATACTTATTGCTCAGCTAGCTAAAGCTTAATTTAACAAATAGAAGGCTGTTCACCTCATTTTAGTCTTTGGATGTCTAACTAAAAATCAACTCACAAGTATCGCTAAGAGTTAGCTTCGCAAACCCATAAGGACTTAATAGCAATATGCTTACCCTTCAGCTAGGTTCACGACACTGTTCTCCAGCTTTCCCTGATAATATGACAAATAACTTTCCCCGTCTCCCTACTCTTAAACCCTTAATATCCATATGCTTAAAACTGACACTTCTCCTATTGTGCTTTCGGAGAAGCAATTCATTCCACTTGTAATGGTCGCCCCATATACATTTTTTCTTTGGCAAACATTTCTGTCTTCATCCTATAATTCTTTAGAGCATCCATATTCCTAGTTTAAATTACAAAGACAACTATGGATTCCCTTTCTAAGTGGTGTCAGGTCATGGTTCAAAATGTCAATCAGGAATGATGGAAATCAGACAACTAAATTGGGAGTTTTCTATAATTAGGAGCTTCCTTATTTAAATTATTTTCAATTTCTTTATTCTGATTTATTTCCTAATTAGCTGAATAATATTTAGATTATATGAATATGCATTATTAAGTTAATTAAAATGGATTATGCATAATATTTTGTACCTAACATAGATTGTGTTGAGAAAATTAGGGCGAAGAAAAACAGTAATCAACACAAATCCAAAAGAACACAGATTTAACGAGGTTCGGCAAAGATGCCTACGTCCTCGGGAGCAGAGCGGCGAGTTCCTTTCAATATTCAGAAAAGGGTTTATAGAAATCAGGGATACCTCCTGGGGTTATTAACATGCCTATTTATAACCCCAAGAGTAGACCTTAGGCACAATATGTAATTACAACATTACCCCTGTACAAAATCGCGGGGCTTTGCCCCCGCACCCCAACCCACGTAACTTCCAAATTTAGACAGATTCTTCCGCTCCGCTCCTCTCCGTTTCGATCCAGCGTCTGTCCCTATATGGTATATGAGTCATACCATAACAAATCTCCACCTTGGCGAATATCCAGCCCCTTAGGAGAAAAAATATCTGGGAGTTACACCTGCACCACCGTGGGTTGGGCCACCATGCTTCTCTAGCAACTGCAAACATTCAACAAGTCCAAGCAATGCAAGAACTTGTTGATAGTAACTGACTTGGTCAACATATCAGTTGCATTCTCATCAGTATGAACCTTCTGCAACAGTATCTCCCCAGAAGCAATCAACTCTCTGATCTTGTGATACCTGACATCAATGTGCTTGGTTCTCGCATGGTACATCTGGTTCTTGGCCAGATAAATAGCACTCTGACTATCACAATGCAACTTAACTCCACCTTGCTCAACACCCAGTTCCTTTACTAGCCCAGCAAGTCATAAGACTTCTTTAGCAGCTTCAGCTACTGACATGTACTCAGCTTCAGTTGTAGATAATGCCACAATAGAC
>NEWO01000010.1:343221-366486 GCA_003013225.1 Phalaenopsis aphrodite
GACGAGTACATACCATAGCATACATCAAGCAGCTAACTGCACTGGCATATGGAGTCTTTGCCATGTCTTCAATTTCTGTATCAGTCTTAGGACACTGTTCTGAAGAAAGCTTAAAATGATTTGTCAAAGGAGTGCTTACAGGCTTTGCTTTGCTCATCTCAAACATTTCCAGCACTTTCTCAATATAGCCTCGTTGAGATAAACATAATCATCTAGAGCATCTGTCTCGATGAATCTCCATTTCAAGAATATTCTTCGTAGGATCCAAGTCTTTCATGTCAAATTTCTAGCTCAATAAAGCTTTCAAACCACAGACATCATTCATACTCTTTGCAGCAATCAGTATATCATCAACATACAGTAACAGAAAAATAATAGAACCATCATCAAGGCTTTTCACATAAACACAACAATCATACTCACATCGTCTGTAGCCAATCTGCATCATGTAGGAATCAAACCGCTTGTACCATTGTCTTGGAGACTGTTTCAACCCATACAGCGATTTCTTTAACCTACAAATCAGATGCTCCTGTCCAGGTTGAGTGAACCCTTCGGGTTACTCCATGTAAATCTGCTCCTCCAAATCACCATGCAAGAAAGCAATTTTAACATCCATCTGCTCCAAATGTAAATCCCAAATAGCTACTAATGCAAGCACTGTCCTGATTGAAGTATGTCTGACCACAGGAGAAGAAGAAAGGGGTAGAATACATGTGATTGGCTACACTAATGCTGATTGGGCAGGGTCTTCTGTCGATAGAGGTTAACTTGGCAGCTCGGGAGAATAGAAAAAAAAAATTGGCAAGTGAAATGCTAAGGTTATATATTAAACGATGGCAATGGCTACATGTGAGCAAAACACAGCTGAAATAATTCCTGCAAGAAATAACATTTTGAGAAACAAGCCAAATGAAATTGATTATAAAAATTAACATTGCATATAGCCTTGAACCCAACTTTTCAATAGAGAACTAATCAAATAGAAATTGACAGTCATTTTATCAAGGAGAAGTTTCATTTAAAGAGCGTGATTATTTTTATAATTCAGCAAACCAGCTGGAAGATGTATTTTTTTTTCTCGCGTGGGTTCTTCAAAAAAATCTACTTTTTTAACCAAGATTGGGGCATGTGATATATATGCTTTAACTTATGGTAGAATTTTGAAATTGTAAAATCGAGATAGTAACAATAGAACTATGAAAGATAGTTTAATATTCAATGTAAACATAGTAAATGTCATTATGAATTATTAAGTTTAGCAAGTGGCGGCAAAGGTTCTTATATAAATCTCCTATAATTAGGAATAATATACACAAAAACTTCTCTCCGTTTTTACTAAGCATCCATGTAGGGAGCGATTTTTCCATATGGAGGCCATAGGTACGGCCTCCAATTAACTTAAGCCGCATTATTAATATTTAATTAAATGAATTTTTAATATTTTAAAATTAAACACACTGTCATACACTTTTTGGTAGGGGATGGTTTTAATTGGGCGACCGTACGGAGTCGCCGTAGGGAAAAATTTTTCCTATGTAGGAGAAATGCATTATCAAAAAGTAAATTAAATTAGTTCACAAAAGAATGGGTTTGGTTTGTGATTTGCACTTTAAAGAAACAAAATGCACAAGCGCTTAGCTTAGCACACCGAGCAAGTGTAAATATATCTCAATTGATAAAATAACAATAAATTTTAATTAAAATATAAATAGTAAAAAAAATTTCAAAATTTATGTCATAAAATGCTAACAGCTCCAGTGTGTAGACAACATAGAAATTATGAGTGTTTGAAGAAGCTTTTTTAACTTTACTACATGACAAATTTGGGACTAAACATTGGCGCGAATACCTAGTAATGAAGACTGAAGCAATAATGATTATTCACTTATAAAAGTGAAAATTTGTATAAATGCAAGTAATATTAACCAGTTTTTATTTACTATGAATTGAAGCTAGATAGTTTAATCTAGTTAAGCTGAAAACAGAGAATAAATAAATTCATCCAAAACCTGCATGAGAGTGCTTTACGATGAAATTCTCATCAGGGAAACTGCCACCATAAATGGATTCACTGCCTCTACCATCACCATAAATGATATCGCCACCTTGAATCACAAAACCAGAAACTATGCGATGAAAAGGTGTTCTCTTGTAATGAAGAGCCTTTCCATGTGCCCCCATGCCCTTCTCACCTGAAAAAGGGAGTGAAATTTCATGCATCTCAAATAAGTATAGATGTTCTTGAAGCCTTTTAGAATAATAACCTCATTCTGCTCCAAGGATGAGAAAGCCTTACAGAAAATCTAAGCAACAAAAGAAATAGAGGAGAATATGAAATTTTATTCATCAAGATACCTGTACAAAGGGATCTGAAGTTTTCTGCAAACCAAAAAAGGATGAGCATTAGTAGCATACTAAAAGAATTAACAGTGAAAAAGGGCTTTCATGATAAGCATTTCCATATTAAGCACATGTAAAATAGAAATAAAAATAAATAAATAAAAGTTAAAGTGGATGTGCTACAAGTAAAAATTATTAAGTTGCACTTCATACTCCAAAAATGTTTAAGCGCCATAAAGTAACTTAACAAAATACAACGCCTAAAAGTTAGCGCTTGACAAAAGCAGGATGCTATTGCATATTATGCAAAATGTAGAGGCTTCAGCCTATTTAAATTAGGTGGATGTAATGGCAAAGGAAAGATACAATAAAAACTGAATAGTGACAGGCAGAAAAAATTATCGAAAGAGTGGGGATTAAGCTTGCCAACTCCTACCCATTGATAGGAAAGCTGGGGAGATCCTTTCTCACTAATTGAACGAACGAAGTTACAGAATGCAAGAGAAACCGAAGGAAAGCAACCCTACAAAAAAGGGAATCAAGCAATAGCCCTAACAAGATCTCAGCTACACTTTTCTAAAACAAGCTGCCTTGTTTCCATGACTAGAATCAACAGATAATAACTTAAGATAATGTATAAACCAAACTGATTCACCATTTTTGGCGATATTATTGTTACTTACACTCCCAATGCTCCAAAAAAACAAAGAGAAGGAAGATAGTTATAAGGGAGCATAAAAAGAAACCTCAAAGAGAGAGAAGTCTCCGCCAAATTTTATGTGAGAAGTTATAACTGAAAACAACTGTAAAACACCCTCCAGAAGAAAATTGCACATAAAACAAGTACAAGAAATCAAAAGGGCTCAAATGTGAAAAAGAAGATTAGCTAGGAATCTTTTCCACAAAAACAATTCAATTACTAGAAAACTACTTTCAAGCAGAACAAGGCCTTAAAGATTCAATGATAAAAGGATGTAAGAATACATTCATACATTAAGAAAACTAAAAAGAGTTGACTGAATCCAAAAAAAACCGCAAGGGGTGGGGCAGGGGGACATTCAACTTGGAAAGTCAACATTTGAATTCAAACGTCCAATTCAACTGACAGTAAAATTTAGAACTATGACTACAGCTGAAAGTGGAGAATCTAAAGCTTTAAAGTTTCAAAAGAAAAAGCATTAAAAACAGATGAAATGAAAAATCATAAATAGTTCTGAAATTAGTTGAACAGAAAGTATTTAGAACTTAGCATAGCAGAACTTCTATCTCCAGTCATGAAAATAAACAAAAGGCTATTAAAATTATAGCAATTGTTGATGGCTCAATAAGATTACGTATAATAAATGCCCTTCCCATCACAAAATTGTGTACCTAGCATAATAACAAACTTAAGACGCCCTAAGGAAATTCATAAATACAGAAAGATACAATTTTAACCCCTCTTATGATGCAACATAACTATTAAATAAATTCCAAAATTAAACATTACTTTAAATATGTTTATCATATATAATAAGGATAAGAGTTCCGTCCTTTCTAGCCGTATTCTATTTTAGGCAACTAATTGAGTCAAGAATAAAAGGAGTGTTCTCTTGAACTAGGGGTTTTCTATGAACGATTTTTTTTTTCTTTTGTTAAACTTTCAATTATGGCTTCTTTTCTCTATCCTACAATTCTATTCTTTTCCACTAGTAAACACTCCTCCCCTTCTTCCCAATCTCTCTATTTCTATATATATCAATATTGTCCCTCTTTACTTTCCTTCATTGATTTATTAGAGATATACATCAACCCTATCTACTTTGACACTACAAACTGCAATCAAATAGATCTGCAACCACTCCAAGCTCTGCATCATGCCCTATTTGTCACGTGCATTTTTGCTCTACCACCATTTTAGCTTCCATCTCTTGCCTGCTACATTAAGCCACACCCAATCCCTTCTTAAATAAATCAGCCATCCCACATCTCCCGCACTCACCCACATGCTATAAGCCACATAGTAACTTCTAGCGTTCGAGATTCTGCTCTTCAAAATGCCAATCACACAATCTCAATGTTGAATTCTTTGATTGAGGAATGAACAAGTTTATGCTGCTTTCAATTAAATTGATTTATGTAAGTTTTGAATATGCAATCATCAGCCGGAACAAAGAGTGTAGAACTGATTAAAAAAAGAACTACTTAATCAGGTGCTTATGATTAAATTTTAACTTCTAATCAAACAAATAAAAAAGTCAATGACAATATTTGGAGAAGTTAAAATACCTGCCGTAGGTCCAACATCAAACCCATATAGACAAAGTAGCGTAAGCTCCTCAACATTAACATAAGAGTGGCTATATTTTTAATTAGAAAGCACTTAATTTATACAAGTTTTAAGTACGCAATGATATGTAAACCAAAGAGCATGTAAAACAGACTAAAATTATAACAAATTATTAGGACTTATATTTTTATCGCACTTATTAATCACAAGTGAGAAGAAACTCAAAAACGTGAAATTAGTTACCATCAAGATTTTTTAAAAAACTGGCATGCTTCTGAGACAGAGGAAGTTGTAGACAACTTATTCACAGCAGAGTCAATATCTTGATAGAAGCACCAAACATATATACTATGAAGTTAATTGAAAAATAAAAAACAAAAATAAACTCACATTTCATTGGCTTATATCCATCAACCATTTATACATTACAAAAATTATTATATCGATGCATGTTGAGGAAGGTGGAGACCCGGTTCACTTCCTATTACGGCAGATTCTTTGATAAATTGATTCTAATTTATCTGTTCTTAATTCTTTTCTTTATGTATTTTATTCTTTGTCATAGCTTGATGATTCTCAATTTTTATTTAAAGCAGTTGTCTTCTATTGACAGGAAGAATTAAGGAAAACTTAATTAATTAAGTTTTACCAGATTAATTTTCCGTCCCTCCTGTTATGAGAAAAAGACAATGAATTTGATAGCTTGCCTTAATGAGTTTTATATGGGTCATTAAAGCATGATTTCATGGAATCACGAAATTAAGGATTACCAAAATAAGCTTGATGTTGTGAAGCTTTAAAAGGGGCTCCGATTACAGGAATGTGTACTACTCTCCAAAACAGTTTTCTCTCTTTGGATTATACTTTGTCGTGAGACTGAAATAAAAGAATCACAATGAAGCGTTTCTTCAAAAGTTGTCTTTCTTCTTCTTGGTGTCTCTCGGTTTAGAGAGAGCAAGAAGGTGAGGTGAGAGAGAGAATTCTTTCTTGTAAGTCGACGTGGTCGACGGTGTAATCCTCAAAGCTAATAAAATCCTCTGCAGCTCCGTAGACGTAAGCAATTTGCCGAACCATATAAATCTTGTGTCATTTTTTCTGGTGTAATTTTCTAGATCTGTTTTTCGTTTTATTGTTGTCGTTTTTCATAACAATTGGTATCAGAGCCCCGGTTCGGATCTGAGGAAGAACGATGGCCGGAGACGAAGTGAAGGTTTCAGGGATCGAGAAGTTCNCTGATATGTTGACCAAGGGCGTCACACTTGAGAAACTGAAGTTGTGTTCGACTTCAGTTGGTCTTTTAGCTTGAAGACAGGGGTTTTGAGTTGTAGAGGTGGAGGATATCACGTTTGAGAAAAAGGGCAGTGCAGCCAATGGATGGTGCAGTTAGTGTCTCAGTCTCCAAGTGAGAGAATTGTTGAGAAAGGTAGAGACCCGGTCCACTTCCTACTACGACAGATTCTTCGATAGATTGATTCTAATTTATCTGCACTTAATTCTTTTCTTTATGTATTTTATTCCCTGTCATAGCTTGATGATTCTCAATTTTTATTTAAAGCAGTTGTCTTCTATTGACAGGAAGAATTAAGGAAAACTTAATTAATTAAGTTTTACCAAATTAATTTCTCGCCCCTCCTGTTATAGAGAAAAAGACAATGAATTTGATAGTTTGCCTTAATGGGTTTTATATGGGTCATTAAAGCATGATTCCATGGAATCACAAAATTAAGGGTTACCAAAATAAGTTTGATACTGTGAAGCTTTAAAAGGGGCTCCGATTACAGGAATGTATTACTCTCCAAAACAGTTTTCTCCTTGGATTATACTTTGTCGTGAGACTGAAATAAAGGAATCACAAGGAAGCTTTTCTTCAAAAGTTGTCTTTCTTCTTCTTAGTGTGACTCTCGGTTTAGAGAGAGCGAGAAGGTGAGGAGAGAGAGAGAGAAAATTCTTTCTTGTAAGTCGACGTGGTCGACGGTGTAATCCTCAAAGCTAATAAAATCCTCTGCAGCTCCGTGGACGTAGGCAATTTGCCGAACCATGTAAATCTTGTGTCGCTTTTTCTGGTGTAATTTTCTAGATCTGTTTTTCGCTTTATTGTCGTCGATTTTCATAACAGATGCATGCCTTTCATTTTAAATAATTTCTCTTCTAGGAAATTGTTTATAAAAGAAATGCAAATCGAGCGCAATTATAGTTCAAGGCAACATTGTACCAATTCATTAATTTTAGTACTGGCAGGCATGATATGTCAGTTTAAAAGTTGAACAATGAAGTGACACGTATACAGACTATTTCCACATTGTTAGGGAAGTGCAAAAGGTAGCAAAAGCTCAGCCATGACGCATGCATCATTTTCTGAAGCCATCATTCTAATCAATATAAGAAAGGGCACTTGGTATGGATAAGCAGTGTAGGAGAGGTAAATTAAAAAGTTACAATATAAATACTAGGTCAACATACCAACAGTCTTAGGCACCACTTCTCCATATAAGCCAATAACGATTCTACCTGAAGAGAATCAAACCCAAAAAGTAAGAAGGAATATATAAAAGTAAATTTACCTTCGCAGCAAAATGAAAACTTAACAGTCCATAAATTAAAAAAAAAAATCAAAAATAATTTCTTGTCAGCTGTATGCAAATGTTAATTTATTCTTATTTCACAGCAAGAAGACTGACTAATGATTTAAAAAACAAATAGTAATGCAAGATGGATAATTCGGCCAAAGAGCAGTGCATAATAACAATCTGGTGTTTACGCCCCATAATAATCTCCATGCTACATCTCCAGTATTGTTACTTACATGGAGATATCATCTTTTTCCAAGGTTTTGAATATTAATTAGCAATTTTAATAAAGCTAACAATTTGCACATAAATCTTTTTTTTAGCCAATGTCAAAATAACACTGAATTTGCAATCTAAAATTTTTGTCAACACATTTCTTTAGCATCAAAAGTCTTAAATCTCGAAAACAAATACAAGTATTGGCGAATATAAAATTGCATGAAATTTTCAATATGAATTCAGTTATCTACCTCGCATGAAGGTTATTAAGAAGATAGTGTGTTCACTAAAATTCAAGGTGACATTAAGTTTTTAAAAATTGAATTCTGGTTCATTGACTCCTTAAAATTGCAACAATTCAAATATTAGTTCAATTCATACTTTGGGATTGCGTTCATTTTGATTATTAAAAGAATTGAGAAAAAAATAAAAAATAATCAATAATGATCTTCATAGAGTCATAGGTAGGCCAAAATCATTAAATTCAATGAAAAGATTGCTATCACATATTTATAGCACTGAGCAAGGTGGTTGAAATTTCTACTATAATACTAAGTTTTGTTTGTGTCAAAATGTCGAATCATTTATATTATATCATTTTCTCTTATTTATCATTTATTTGTCTTACATATGCCTCATCATTTAGGATTAGGTTGGAGATTTCACATTTATTTAGTGGTAAACTTTTTAATAATACATGTTGCTATAAATGTGCCTGAACTTTTATAATTCAGATGGTTAAAAGTTGAAGTTGAAATAAGAAATAATTTATGCTCTAGCAGTCTTCCCCCAATTGATCCTAATTTTTTAAGGAATAAGGAAATTCCATATTTGTTTAGTGGTTTCTCTTACTTTCTTACTCTGAATTTTATGCCTCCCCTCTCCTTTCTTGTAGACATTCACCTACTTTTTTCAGTCCTCTTCTACACTTATTTCAAGCTATATAAGATTGTTCTCTATCTATTAAAAAAATATCATAGAAAAAAATCATTGTTTTAATTATTGCAACCCCGCTCGCCATAAAAAATATTTCCATAGAGTTAATACATCATATAGCTCTCATTGATATCAGAATGAACAGAAGAATAAGATTAAAAAATTAAATCCCAAATAGTTTGGATAAATCTAATAGCAGTGATGATGATGTTTTCATTATCAAACAAACAAAAAAGTAGTTCTTCTAGCTTTAAAGTTCACATATGCAACATTAATATTACTTATAGCCTTCTAAAGTATGTCTAGTACAAGGGAACACAAGGCTAAGTTAATGGTTCTTCTTTTATGAAAGAAAATAACATTAAAAACAAACTAGCATCCTCAAAATTAAAGAGTGAACAAATGCATCTGCTGAATTCAGCATTCAAATTTTGTGATGCCTTAACAATCAATTCTAATAGAGATAAAAAAACAAAGCATGCTTATCAAACCAAAGGAGATAAACCTGCATGCTGTCCATCTATATCAACATCCAAGTAAACTCTATGAGTTATTTCAAGCGCTCTCTCCACATCCCTGTCCTCCTAAATATAATAAATGACAGTATTGGTAAGCCCTCTAAAATATAAAAAATTGACAGATATAAGAAAATCAAACAGCATGCTTGCTAATGAAAGCTTAAAATTAAGAAAACCGGCTAGATATCAACTTAAAAAAATCAATGCAACAAAATGTGCATGATTTCCTTGGCTCTTTAGTTTCTAATGCAACTAGCATAATGCAGTGAATGTAGGTTGCACCAAAGAAATTAGGATTTGCAAATCAAATACCATTAAATAAACATAAATTCACTTCATTAAGTATAACTAAAAAAAAAGAATTTAAACCCAAAGCATAGTTAGAAAATAATAAATTTGAAGAAATTAATGAGAAATTTGAACCATATCAAATCAACGAGAAATTGACCTTTAAAATCGAAACTTCTATTGTATCAAATTTAATCAATATAATGAACTCTAGCAAAGTAAATAACAAAGTATTAAGAAAGAAAAATAAATCAAAATGGAGAAAATCTAAGCCCCGCACCATACTAAAGTGATAATTTTCCCAAAATTAGATAGTCATATTTAATCACACATAAATGAATCAAGCATCCAACCTTGCATCCAACATGCACATAATATTTGAACCAAAATCGATGATTTCAAACTAATTGAATTACATGTTTCAAGTATCCATTCATAGAATTTTTCATCTATAAGTTAATAGGCATGGTTGGCAAAAAATCAGCCCAGTTCAATTCAATAAATCACAAAAATTTAAGTATTTACTTGTAATAGATAAGCACCCTGCAAATTCATCCAAAGTCCGATAAAACAAAATAACAATAAGCCATTCCAACTTTCCAGTGCAAGTCATGGCCTAGACGATGATGCATTGCAAAAACTCCTAATTATCAGATCCAAGATCTTTAGTAATTGGCCCTTCTATCAAACAACCATCGAATGCAATCTGTTAGATCACCAGCAAGTCAATCTATGGCGTGTTCAATATAATCATACAACCTCTTAAGTCACAACCAACTAAAGGTAGTAATCAACAACCACAGCTAGTCTTTAAAGCCCACCATTAAAATTCAGTTATCCACCATAACAACAAAGAGAAGTGTTCGAGCTTTCAGTTCATCTATTTCACAAAGTCAAAATCCATCCAATTTCTTGAAAAAGGTAGCATTAGGGTACCTAGCAACTCCCATAGATTTTTTCTAATCAAAATAGTACACTAAAGAGCAAAGAAAAGGCATAACAGTGGAATAAACCTTTCCTATTTTTGTAGTCATCCTGTAATGCAAGGCTAACCCGCAATTATCTTCCTGATCAAAGTAAATCAATAATATTTTGTTTATAATATTTATTAGCTCAAAATTTTTTGCAAATGTAAATCTGCATGCCTCCATCAAATCTACTCAGCTTGGGGAAATTGAACTCCGATAATCTATCAATTAATATAGGAAAATCTCTCTAGAATAAATAATATGAGTTCATTTTAAATAATTGTATGAAAATTAGTACTGGTATCGATTTACAAGAAGCTTAACTATTTCTAACAAAAGCTACAGCTAGATTAAGTAGAGTTGAGGGCCAGAGATGACAGAACAATGAATTAATAAAATTCTATCAAATTAATTCATAGTAATAATTTATCAAAGAATGACTTTAGTAAAAAAGTGTTTGAAAAGTTGGGATCAATTTTCTTTATGCTGCTTGTGGGTGTTGGGTTCAATAGATATTGCTTGGCAAAAAAAAAAAAATGAACATGCATTGCACATTTTTAGAAAATCACTTATTCAAGTAAATCAGGGCATAAATATTGCACTTCGCACAAAATTAATCCAATTCACGACAAATGAGTCTCACACCAGGGAATAACTACCTATTATCTACCATTTGAAGTGGACATAATATCCTCATAGCTCAATGAACAAACTATCTGAGATTTGCCTGGCAAAGTGTTGAATAAAAATTCATAATTAGGTAATGAAAGAGAAGAATCCAAGAAATTGATACTAGGTTCAAAAAAATTTTGACGCACTGAAAGCTGCATTAATCTAAAAAAATTTAAGAATCACTAATTTACAAATATTAGTGCCAATGTTATACAAAATTTTAATGATCATGATAATAATTAATCTTTGAAATGTAATTGAAAGAAGCCATCTTGAATTTAAATGAAATAACTTTATCACATCATTTAAACTTAGCATACATCCCCTTCACATCCGCATAAAGCTTATAATTGTCATATTTAATAGCCTTGTTCTCTGAATATCATCACAAAATTTAGGCAAATCAAGAAAATGATATAAACAAAGTGATAACAATTCTAAGAAACTGTTGCATCCTAAAGAATATTAATAATGACTAGGATAATTCCTAGGAAATAAGATCATAATATAAGAAAATAAAAGAATAGACAAAACATACCAGTATGTTAGGCCTATATGAATAAACAATCTCTTAAAAAACTAAGAAAAACGGTTTAAAACTGAGTTGCAATCAAATACATTTCTTTAGAATTCACTATAAATAATGAGTTTTTCACTTTACATTTATTATTTCATACATAGTTAACAATCCATAAATTATTTGTGGTACCTAACACTTTTCATAAGGTTCTTTTTATGAACTTGGATATAAAAATTAAGAGTAAAAAATAAAATCAACATCACTCTAATCATCCATCATAGGAATAATATCAATAGATAATTCATCAAGATTTGCATTTTCATATTACTCATTTGATTCATCAACTATGCTAAATATGATTTATTTAATTTCAAATTCAGGCAAAAGTCCAATCTCCATTAAAAGATCATGTTCAGATAGGACTTAATGTTGTTTTCAAACTCAGATTCTAACCCTTATTCTTCATGAACATGATCAATGCAGATGCAAATTTAGATTTGTCAAGAAAATATAGACTCAAATAACAATCATACATTTTCCTTTTTCACTAATATATCAAAAAAATAACATTCATAAACTTAAATTTCTTGGATAATATTAAATTTATGCATAATTCTTGGGTCAATGTAAATCTAGCAAGTTAAATAGGAAAAACTGATCATTTCTCTTTAGGTACCCAGATCACATGTGCAATAGTTTAAAAAGAAAGCTTGTATGCCTCGATAGATTTATAGAAAGCATACGATAGTTTTTTTTTTTTTTTTTTCCAATGAAAGGTGTATTGGATAGTATTTTGGGTGAATTGCAGCTTCATTCATTCAAAAATTGTTGCCTTAAACATTAATGAAATAAGTTGCAGTAACTGGTCCATGTGCAAACCGCATGTAACTATAAGATGTGTAAACCTTGAATAATACTCAAACTCACTATAATTACTTTGTTTTGTATCTCTTAAATTTATTTCCAAAACTACGTTACATACCTTTTAGTTTCCAATTTTAGAACAGTATACACGCAAATATGCAAATCGAATAGAATCATTCTTAATTCATGAGCAATCTTGACTCACAAACTGACTCCAATTCATCCTTTAATTCTACAGAGCATGAAATCAAAAAACTAGCTTAAATAAAATCACTAATGACCTTTTCCTGATTATAGTTTCAAACAAAAACAAAGAAACTGATGCCTCGAAATAAATTATCCATAATCTCATTATTCAATCTGTCCAGAATTATAATGCTGCACCGGTATCACGTTTAGTTTCAGCTGCTCGAGATTGTTATATGAGAAAAGCAGTACACCTTATATGATAAACACTAAAGTCCAAACCAACCTTTCCGCGTCTCAAACAGAAATTTGAGCAAAATCTAATGAATCGAAACAAACCAATACGCCCCAGCTCCTTTTCCTAGTTAAGGAATAACACGTTCTCACTATGCTCATAACACAAATCTCGATGAGAACCCCCATAGTTCCCCAATCTAGTTGAAATCCAAAAAAAAAGCCCTCAAAAGTGAGCCAGATTGAGGCCGGATCATGAAAACATAGAAGCAAACAGACAGCGAGAGAGACGAGAGAGCGCGAAACAAAGACCTGAACCCTCCTGCGGGATATGGAGATAAGAAGGCAGACGAAAGCTAAGGCGAGCAACGCAATAAGGGATTTCCTAAGCATTCCGTCTCCCATTCAAGCCACTCCTCCGTTCTAACCTCTCCTGCCACTCACTGCTGAATCCACGCGACGTCGTCTTTCGTGGCACTGCCGCATTCGATGCTTGATCGGTCTTCCTCCCGCCACTCTTCGTCTAAGAAGGGAGTTACCGGTGGCTAGTAGGAGCCTCGACAAATCGTGGTCGCAGGAGGGCGGAGCTCCACCTTTGCTACCTGTCCCCAGTGAATGGCTGAAAACCCGGGTTTGCACGCCAGTTGGCTCGAGTCAGTTTATCGATTATCAGGTTAACCCATAATTAACCCGTTTTTAAATATCTGATGTGGGGCCCTTTATAGATTATGGGCCCTGTATATGGACTTCACAATTGAGCCTCTTACCATAGCCCAAGTAAAGAAAAATGAAAAAAATAAAAAAATAAAATTGACATACCTCACAACCAATGGTGCATTTATATACATACCACACATTTTTGTTGAATTTACACACCTAACACCTAAATTTTTATTTTTACATTTATAACACTCAAATCTTTTATATTTCATCGAGCATATCATCTATAGCTAACTTTTTAAAAGTTAAATGCATATTCTCATGCATAAGTGAAGCAATATTAATGTAAATTAATAAAGTTTAATTATTAGATATATAAATGAATAAGTGGTATTAACGAATTCTTCGGGTCCATGCATTTACACATGCATGCATATGCATTTTGATACAATACAAAATTACATTTATTTTAGTCAAGTTAATTTAAAGGGATATTTACATACATTCACCAAATTTCCCATACATTTAATATAAGTGTAATGAATTGTAGTCTTATTTTCCGAAACTTAATTTTTTTTTATAAGTCATAAAAATGTATGGTATATATATAATAATACCTAAAAATCAATATCATGTGGTGGGATGTTGCTTCTAGAAACCCTAAATTAGATAAAATTGTGGAGCTTTCATTGTTGAGTTTCCTTTGAGTGAAAGCAGCTTCTGTTGAGCCTTTTCTTTCTTGCAAGACATGGATAGCTTAGTAGTAATTAATTAGCTTGATTAAGTAATAAGCTAAAATTAGTAATACATTTATATGCTTAGTTTGTTGGTGAACTTTAGAAAAGCAATTATTGATTTTTGAAGATGACACAATGCTTCCATTATTTGCTCTTAGACAGGTGTCACAATAATAGAATTTAGGAAGATTTGCATGGATGCCATTAAGTAATTCTTTTATATCGGCGTACTTAGTATATATAATTTTTATTTTTTATATATATATCATCTTGTCTATGTATAAAAATATGTATTTTTTTTTAATTAAATAATAATATTTTCTATTTGATATGAAAGCAAAGAAATTCACACAAAAATATTCAAACACAAATATTTATGTGATCCGACGTTAAACCATTTCGCCTACGTCTAAGGAGATCGAGATTCCACTGGCATTGGCTAGAGGCTAGAGAGAAAAAAATGACAGACTGGAGTTACAACACTCTTCTCACCATTTCTCTCTCATAAGCACTAAGTCTTTTTTTATAGAGGAGAAATAGAACATACTAGTAAATAAAGTCAAAAACAAAAACTCCTAATTGCAATAAAAATAAATAATGTCATAAATACAAACATTTTCGCCTCATCTTTTACTTCAATATTGGTAAGAGATGACCAAATGAGCTTTAAACTTCAATTTAGCTCACCAAAATGGTTGTTTGCGTGCCGCCCGCCCGAAGAGATCAAGCCTTCTAAATAATCAATTCCGAGCTCAAATGTTCATTAATTCTTTGCAATATGTGAATTTCTAGACCGGTAGTACCTTCATGAGCATGTCCGTTGGATTTACCTTTGTATATATCTTCTTCAACATAACATTGACTTCTTCAATCAAATCCCAAATAAAATGGTATCTCACATCAATGTGTTTTGTACGAGCATGATGAACTGGATTTGTATCTAAGAATGTCGCACTTTGTCTATCACATAGCAACTTCAAAGAGTCTTGATTAACTACAAAGTCATCTATTAGGCCCTCCATCCATATTTTTTTCCTTCATCACCTCTTTGATTGTTATGTACTAAAGCTTTGTAGTAGACAAAGCAACAGTAGACTAAAGAACTAACATCCAACTGATTGGACCTCCTACAAATGTGAATAAATAATCAGTGCAAATCTCTCTTTATCCATATCACCTGCACAGTTTGAGTCAGTGTAGCTTACACGGAAATTTGTGTTGGATGATTGCCTCTCAAACACCAAGATAATATCAATTGTACCCTCTGATACCTAAAAATATTCATCACAGCTTGTCAATGACTTCTTTACGAATCATGCATGAACCCACTCACAACACCAGTTGCTTGTGCAAGGTCCATTCTAATTTAATCCTAGACATACACAAATGTCCAGTACACTAACATAAGGAACTGATTACATATATTTCACTTTCTAATTATCTTTAAGACATTGTCCTGAACTCAACTAAAAGTGAGATGCAATGGCT
This sequence comes from Phalaenopsis aphrodite, assembly GCA_003013225.1. NCBI lineage: Eukaryota > Viridiplantae > Streptophyta > Magnoliopsida > Asparagales > Orchidaceae > Phalaenopsis > Phalaenopsis aphrodite. The sequence goes on from NEWO01000010.1 coordinate 358,691, forward strand.
AGACTAACCGCCTTGCTCAAATCATCAACCTCAAATTCCTTCAGCATATTCCGAACATAAGCTCCTTGAGAGAGCCAAACATTTCCAACTTCCTTGTCCTTAAGAATATCCATGTTAAGAATTCTGCGAGCTTCACAAACTCCTTCATTTTGAATACTTATACGTGTAATACTGATTTATTTTCATGAATTATATGTTCATTGTGACCAATGTTGCATAAAATAAAGATTTTGATTTATTTCAGTTTGTTTTACACAGAATTAAAATTTGATAATAATTTTTAAATAAATTTTAATTTTTTTGGTTGGATGAAAATTAAAATTGAGTCGAAAATCAAATATTAAAGTTTTAAAAATTAAAATTGAAATATATTTTTAAAAACGAACCAAATCAACTAAATCTGATCGGTTTCATTCAATTTTTTTTATTTTGACCAAATAATTTACGTCCCCATAACTAGGTCAGATTAGTGCATGTGCCAACTTATTTATCATTAAGGTGAGACTTGTTTTGATTCATAGATATATTAAAAAAATAAATTAGATAAAAATAATAACTAAACATTTACTATAAGGTGATTATGTAATTTTAAATAATTTTAAATAGATTTATACTTTAACTCATGAATTTTAATTTTTAAATTTTTTTTTATATTTATATTTCTTTAAACTAATAAACATATGATCATTCAACATGTACGGACAACAACGCGGATGAGATCATTGTGCATCTGCACATGGCCCTCTTGGATTGTCGTTAGGGGTGCAAACGAGCCGAACTTGAGTGTCTGGCTCGTAAAAAAATATAATTGTTTCTATTTAACTCGTTTATATTTCAAAAAAAAATTGTTCATGATATCTTGTTTTTTTAGCGAGTCAACACGAGTTGTTCGTGAAAAAGAATCATTTTGACAGCCCTAATCATACAACCGTAAGATCTTAAAAATTATGATGAAATTTAAATCTTATTATTTATATTAAATATCATTCAAATATAATTTAATATATTTTTATTCTATTCTTTTAATTAATAATTTTAATTGATTATAATTTTTTGTAGTCAAGCAGTCAATTACATTTTTTTTTTTAAATATTACTCCTCAATCATATATATATATTGAGTCATAATGAGTTGAACATAAAAGAACAAATATTCATTCATGTTCGACTTATTTACTTAACAAATAAATCAAACACGAAATTCTTAACGAACTGAATACGGACTCTTCACGAATAATGAACAATTTTGGCAGCCATAATTGCCGTCTTAGCATGTAATGTTTTTCACACGCGTTCGGATCAGCTCCAGTACAATGAAGCAATCTCTAGTCTCCGATTTTGTGACATTAAGTGGGGGCAAGCTTATTAATTAACGTAATTAACAATTATATCATCAATCATAAGCATACAAAGAGACAAAATTAGAAGAGAAATAGAACTGTTATACTTCTTCGCAAGAAAAATAAAGCACGGATAGGTTGGTCACGTTATCTTGGCACCTATCAGACATCAGAAACTCCACACGTATTACGAAGATCTTCAAGAAAATTACATCAATAGCACACAATTCTTTGCGTATTTATATATCTGACACCTAAGATTTTATATTTTTATTTATAACGCAGGTCTATATATTCAAAAGTGTGATTTTTGATGTCATGTCGAGTATCATGTATTTAAATACGAAAGTTTAGGTTAGACATGTAAATTTATAAAAATTGTGTGGTATGTATGTAAATGCCTGATTTGATACATGGGCATTTACATACATAATTATAAGTATTTATTTCAAAATAAAAAAATATAAATAAGTAGTTCTATAACTTTAAATAACGAGTGTGTGTGTGCGCGCGTCATTACATATTTTGGGTCTATTTTTTAGAGTTATAGTTAATTATAAAACAACTATGAAGCTACTAAATAATAATTTGTTGCTAAAAAAATTGATGTGATTATTATAAATTTTCTTTTTTTTTTTAAGTTAGATTGCAGCTAGAAAGCTGTCACCTCACATAATCAGGAGTAATGAAAAACTGTAGATTTCAGCAATAATTTTTTGATGTAATTCTACAACTGTCAATAATATTTTATTTGCATGTAACCATAGTTTGTATATTATATAAGCAATACTTTGAATTGAAGGCCTCATGATTGAAAGTAGAAGCTTGCATAAAAACTGAAAAATTACCGTATCACATGTCTTCTGTCTCTTTTGATAATTTCCAATTGTTGGTGGCTGACGGATAAGAATAAAAGTTAAAGGAAGGACAGAAAAAATAATTTTTTACATACATCATCTTTTTCTGACAAGATTCTTCAACATCTTGAATTTTTAATTTATTAATTTCTTTTAATTTTATTTATCTCAATATAAATTTGCTCAAATATTTCAATAGATATTTATGTGAATGAATTGAAATAGATATCATGATGCTCTCAAATAGAAACTCTTTATATTTGCTTAAGATGCTCAAAATCAAAGCACACTCCAACTATTAACCACTAATTTCTAACAATTACCATTAAGGCTCATTTTGAATCATGATTAGTCTGCAAATCACACCGCGACAGTTATAGCCTGAAAAACGAGAGATATAGGGAGACAGCGAGGGAAAGATAAAACATCTTTTCAATTAAAATTTTCTCATAAAATGATCTCACTATTTATAGCCATTTTTGAATATGACACTTACAAGATATTTTATATATGAGAGTCTATTGCTTGACTGCAATCTAATTGGGTCAGTTTGACTATCTACATAGGAAAAATAATATTGTATTAATAATGGACAAATTTCTACGTAGAAAAAAAATATAGTAAAAATAATTTTATACTAGCCATTATTTATATTTAAAAAAATTTCAACTCCCAATATGTTATAGAACTTCTAAAGGTAAAAATAATTTTTTTTTTGAAGCTACTTGAGTAATATGATGGATGATAAATTGTATGTAATTATACTTATCATCTTTTAATTTAAATACAAATTTTACTTATTTATTTATTTATTATTATTAATAATTTATAAATCATTACAATTTTATAACATTAAATGATTTAAATTAATATATAAGCAACCAAAAAATTTAAAATTCAATATTCTAAAATAATATTATTTTAAATTTAAAAAAAAAGGGTGATATTTATAAAACCAACCCTAATGTGAGGCATGTAATCAATGCAATTATGCTGGTCACTGTCAAGATGAAAATATAAAATTTTAGGTGGGACTTTATCATCAGCCTTATTATTTTGTTGAGAACGTGAAAAATGAATGTGAAAGAGGAAGATATTTAAGAATAAAAAAATGTTTGGAAAGCAATATATGTGATTGCCCATAAATATAATAATTATATAATAATATATTAAACGGGTGGTCTATAAAATCTTAGAGTTTATTTGAAAAGGTGGTGAAGTTAAGTGTCATTAAAGTGAATGTCAACATGTGAATTACAGTGGTGGTTGACGGCGGTCGCGGCAACCAATAGTGACAGTGGTGGTCCTGAACTTCAGCTCATTTTAAAAAACTTTTAAGTTTTCTTCTTAAGCTTCCAGCCCCTTCTCATGAGACGGATGAGACTCTATTTTTAATGTTCTGGGTGAAATGAATGCATGAATATGAACCAACTTGCTCAGATAAGTCATAGTGCTTCCTTGGATTAAATGACTTTTGATTAACATTGAGTGTCTGAACGATATTGAAATTGAGCAATCTTAAGCTCTTTGAATTCGTCTTGTCCAGATGCTCGATTCGATTATAGATTTGCTAGATTCGATGTTCGTTTAATCTTCTAAATATATCTGAAAACTCCTAAAAGTTGTTTAATGATTTGATTTGAGCTTGATTTGAATCAAATTGAACTAATTTTGGTAACTTTGGGTTCTTCTTGTCAGACCGGTCCCTTTGACGGTAAGTTTGTTTAAGTCATAGTTTTGATGAGTTTTATTGAACTTTGAATATTTTTTTGCTCAAAAGATTATTTCAAGAATTATATTATATCTCCATATCAGTCTCCAAAATGTTTAATCAAATAATAATTTAGCTTTCGCAATCACCACTTTTTTAGTTGTTATTTATTCAAAGCACTATTTTTGGTGAAGGGAGATGCTCTTTGAAAGCCGGGCTTAGCTGTCTTATTTTGAACGGTACTGATTTCAAGCCGTACCTATCAGTTTGATGGACGTGGACGGATTGTCCGTCCATTCGAATAACGTCCACGTACCAAACTGATTTTTTTGTCTCACCAATATAAATCTTAATTTTAAATTTTATTATTATATATAAATAGAATATAAATTTTAATTAGTTAATTGATGATTACGTGATAAATTTAATTCAAAATTTAATATTAGTTGTATTTTTAATTTCTTAAATGATGTCAAAAATTTATAAATTTTAGGCTATATATATCATAATTATTGAGGGTAATATATAATAATTATGAAATGATATAATAACTATTGGAGTGTTAAAAATTGATCTAATATGTCAACTTCACTTGAACACGACTCGAAAAATCAAGTTCGGTTGACCTGAATATTTTTTAGGTCGAGTTCTGTTTAAACATCAAAACATGTTTAATTTTTCAGGTCGAGTTCGATTGGCCCACGAACCTAAAAAATATTAAAAATGATACGCTATATTAAATTGACTTGAAATCGACTCATCGAGTCAGATTTGACCTGAAACTAACTCAATATTGACGTAATATAAACATGAATAGTTGTTATTCCTTATGTTAAATTGTTTATATAAGTTGGCGAGTTGAAGGGGGTCAGGTCAGGTTCTCTTGATATTTTCTACCCATATATTATCCATATCAATTCTATCAAAATCGGGTCACTTTAAGTTCCAAGCTGAGCCCGATATGCTGGCCCGAATTGACACCCTTAACAATTATATGATCTCTTTATAGATCCTTCAAAATTTTATTATATATATTATCCTAACAATGTGCTATTTAAATTAGAATTTAAGGAATCCAAATTTGAATTTAATAAATTGAATGCCTCCATGAATCCTAAATAAAATAATAATAAGAATAAAATTTTAAAAAAATCTTAAAAGCCATACAAAAATCAAACAACGGCGGGCCCTCCTTCTTGTCTGCACCGCAGCGGTTTGAACGTTGAAAGCCGACAATCCACCTAACGTTTTTAACACTAATTATAAAAATTACAAAATAATAAAACCGGATTAGCACGATAATTATTGTGGAGGCAACGAGATAATTAGGTTGCGTGATATGCTTATCTCATTATACTGTCATGAGTCCAGTCCCTACCCATGTGCACCGTACCTATCAATTGATCTGTCATCAAACCTTTACGAAATAAAATATTTACTCTTTATCACCAACCCAATGAATGTGCTCATTCATTTGAGGAATAAAGTCCAAAAACTTGGAGCTATGTGGAATATGGACTTTATAGTGAATGCATTACCATGTGGGTCGATATGTCGGGCACATCCAATAAATTTTATTTTTTTATTTAATATTAATAAAAAGTGTATTTATCTGTTCGATAGTAGCTGAGAGTGTGTTTTCATATCATGAGGTCATAAGTTTAAATTGTGCATATAACTATATAGGCTCGCTTGTCTCGAAAAAGAAAAAAAAATGATGTTAATTATACGAATACATTCCATGCATTTATCATTTTCAATATTTTGTATTTAAAGTTATATTTATGATAGTTTATATATATGGAAAGAAAATCATATTTGATGTCGACCAAAAATATGTGGCCGTAAAGTGACAATAAAATATCTTAGTATTGCATGAAGATCCAACAAACGCACAAATAATAGAAAATCAACTAAACAAAATACTGAGATTTTTTGCTTGAAAAAATCATGAAGAAAAAAAAAACGAGGAACCAAAGTCTGTGAAAATATTTCAATATCATTGTGTGATTATAATGGTACAACATTTTCACATAATTAGGAGAACAAAGTTTCTCTTTTACACAAGATAAAACACCTTTTAAAGTTTTAAGAATAGACATCATTTTTTGGTCACTACGGTCATAAGCAGTGGTCGGTGATCGACGGCCATGAATGCTAAAAATTATCCTCATATCTTAAAATATGTGTGTTATGCATTACAAACGTATTTGGGATATAATGTTTGCAAGTAAAGGTTGTTGTCGGATGAAGACTGGTGGCGACGGGCGATGACCAATGGTCGATGTTCGATGACTGTGGATGCTAGAAGTTTTGGTAAGCTGTTCAGTCCAAAACATGCTTTGGAATTCCTCTTTGCTCCCATTTTTCTTATTTATATTTTCCATGGTAGGGACATTTTGATTTTTTAACAAATAACTTCTCAACCACACGATCAAACGACACATATTGACCTCATTGATTATAGAATTTTGCAATGATCTATGGGTGCCCTAATGACCTCAAAATTAAATTATATTTGATTAGTTGGATTCCTCTTATCAAATTTGAACTTCATTTGACAATTAAATTGACTGTCCAAATCTTCTAAATGTGTTTCAATAACTTTATATTGGTTTTGCTATGCCAGGATTGTCCAAACTTTGGTATCATTAGGTTCGTCTGGTTGATATGGTTAGTTCGAAAATATACTTATTGAAATTGGGGCCCTATATGATCTTGAATTTAATTTAAAATATTTTTTGGCAAAAAAAATATTAAGATTAATCTGAATGATAAAACTTTATTGATAACACATCCATATTATATACAATTAGCTTTATGAACTAAATGCATTTGAAGATATCTGAATTATATTGGAAATATATGCTAAAGATATAAAAACTTTGGCATTATATATATTTGTATATTTATATGCATGTATTGGTGATATTGATTTAAGAATATAAAAAAAAGGGCATGTACATACCACCCACATATATATATATATATATATATATATATATATATATATATATATATATATATATATATATATATATATATATATATATATATATATATATATATATATATATATATATATATATATGTATGTATGTATGTATATGTAACCCTGCATGTATATGAAAGTCTGTATTTCGCTTTTTAAGCTTAAAAGCTGTGGTATATTTAGGTTAGATAGGAAAGAGTTGAGTGCATAAATATAAAAATCAATATTTAGGCATTAGATATGTAAATACATAAAAATTCGGTGAACGTCTTAAGCGTTGGTTGGGTTTATTTTTGCTATTTTGTTAATTTGTTATATATATTATTTATTTTTTCATTTTAATTAAAACATATTTGATTGAGGTTATTTTTTTTAATTATCAAGTATCATTTATTCATTTTGATTATTTAAAAGAAGAATTTAATTTATTTTAAAAATAAAAGAATAAATATATTCAAATTATATCAACTAAAATATGAAATAAAGGTGATGTTAAATGGACTTTTAATTTTTAAAAATCAGCGTTATTAAATTTTTTATGTTCTCTTATGTATTATTATTAACATTTTATTTATTTGAATTATATATATTAATATTTTTTATTACAGTGATTTATCAAAATAATTTATTACTCATTTTTTTTAATAAATTCTATTTATTTAATTATGTACTTATGATTTTAAGGAATTATGCGAAAAAAATATATTTGATTATTGCACTAAAAATTATAATTCACATAAATTTAAATAAAAATTTTAAGTACCATTCTTTTGTGCTTTTTTAGTGCTAGCTACCAATAATAGGCTTTGGAATGTTTTTCAATGAACACATACTTGCCATTCATTTCTTATCCAAATAATATATGTATTCATATAATCACTTAATGATATTTCACGT
>NEWO01000010.1:373294-393192 GCA_003013225.1 Phalaenopsis aphrodite
TTTTAAAAACATTTTTATTGATGAAAAATCAACCAAAAGATAGTGTATTTTTTTTTATTAAAAATAAAAATGTAGAACTCGTATATGTCCAATAATCACACAAAATGGATAGAGCATAAGAAAAGAATAAGAACATAAGAAGTAGGTAAAGCCCAAAGTCTTGGGAGAATAATTTATATTTTGAATAGTCTATCAATGCTCTTGAGATTCTATATTGTCATTCGGCTGCCATAATCACTAAGGTTATCGTTACTATAGCTGAGATTCTATAATCACTAAGATTATAGCTGAGATTCTATAACCGTTGTTTTGCTTGCTTCTAAGATAGACAAGCTGTACAACTACTTATTTAGTCGGCATTTTCGATTCAACCAGCTGAATAATTTGCTTTGTACTGATTGGTGGCTCTTTTCATTCGCCTGACATGTGTCCTATCTAGGACCGCCGGATCTGATTTAAGATATTTTTACCATAAAAACAAAGCAATCCTCTTAACAATAATTAAAAAAAAAACAAATGTTTACATACATATCACTTGATTTATACGTATAGCGATTATATATTTATATGATGTGAATATTTTGATACGCACATAAAAAATTAAAATTTATGTATTGGAAAATTGAAAACCTAAGAATTTTGGGATATGGATGTAGTTGAAAAAAAAAAGAGGTTTGCATCGTTCCTATGGCTTGATCCCCCCATAATTTATTTTGGCTAAATTTAAAATTTTACTTATTTGATCGAATTTGATATATACAACATCAATTAATATAAATTACTATCAACTGCGCCGGCTGCTGCCACCCAACAGTCGTAGTCTCCTTCGCACGCAGTTGCCACTCAACAGCCGAAGTTGCACCCCAACCTGCGCCCGTCGCCCTCCGTTCAACGCCGCTTACCCTCTCGCCATCGCCGCCAACCTGCCCACCACTGCTGCCCACTTGCTTGTCACCACCACCGGACACTTCTAGCCACTGGCCAATAATTTATATATTTTAAAATACATTATTTTAAATTTACTTCAAACGAAACAAAAAAAAAAATTTCTGTTTTTTTTAATAGTAATTTAAATAATTTTAAAATATTTTAAATACAATACATTATTTTCATATTACAACATTTTACCCTACATTAATTTATCATCAAGTCAAACGGCCTCTAAGTTAGAAGTGTTATACATGTAAATCAACATAAAACTGAGCCTTATGTAATGAAATAGTCCAAATATGTGTGAAACTACCACCAACCCACCTAAAGTTTGCAACTTTAACCAAAATCACAACAATCCAACTGAATCCAGGGATACACTGTTCATATGTATTTGCAAAGCTCACACATAAACTCTTTTAGTTACGCACATAAATTTAAATAATGGACTGCTCGCCATACCAACCAACCTAAATTAGAGTAAGCCCAACGAAACCATTTGCTAGCCAAAAAAATTGTTGATGTGAGGAAATTCTTTAATTTTAAATAGAAATCCAAAACCCTAATGCATTAACATGTTGAATCCTAAGTTGTCTTTTGTAAACATGTCTTGAGAGTTAGAATCGGGACTATGATGAATAGAGAGAGAGAGAGAGTAATTAGGCAAATTCAACGGTCAAAAAGTCTCTTTATTCATCTTTTTTGTCCCTACTTATAGAGAAATATTAATGCAATTATAGAAAGAAGGAAACAATTATGGAAACCGCCCTTAATGCGATTAATTGTGCAAATCTTATGTCAAATTTGTATTACAATTTTTATTTGAATATGACGGTAATTTGTCGGTCCGCTGGCTTGGGTTCGACCGACTGAGTCGACCGATCGAATGACGATCGTGCATATCAAAGCAAAAACTGGTGGGTTGACCGGTTGCAATTGAATGCACTTATATGGAGTTTGGGCAGTCAGGACTCTATGCAAGCTTCGTCGATTGAGTCTCTCACTAGACTATGTTGTTGACTCCGATCAGGTGGTTGGTTGTTGAATGAAAAGTCCGGATCGTGCCTCTTTTGATATGACGCCCTGATTATCTGGTCACTATCTTGGGCTGCTCCATTGATTTGAGATTCGCGTCGACAATTCTAATATACATATATTAGTTTCTCAAGTTTTCTTGCTTATTGATAGTGATAGCTACAATAAAGATAAGAAAACATTTTAATAATCAATGACACTAAAATCAAGAAACATAATTCAATAATTAACTTTCTTTTGGATTTTATGCCCATCGTGTTTTGCCGTCATTTTTCCTAGTTAACCATGTTGCATCATGGCTGATGGTTCGAACTGTATCATGATGCGCCTTAGAATTCTTTCCAAGGTGGGCTACGAGTTCTCGGTTTTTTGCAAAAAAGAACTAGGTTAAGAAAGGGAAACAGTCGAGGCTCGAACCTTCATCGATTGATCAAGTCGATTCATTCATGAATTTTGAGGGATGAATGTTGAAAGTCCCCCGTCAGGAGGCCACAACTCTTGAGTTTGGCATGGGCGTAAGTGTCGAGGGCTAGACTGAAGGTGCTAAGGCAATCAGAAAGGAGCTACCGGGAGGAGGTATTGTATCTCCTCAGTCGCTACTACACGATGATGGAGATACCTCAACGCAAGAGGGAGAGAAGCCCTTTAAGACCATCTCGACTGGGAGTGAACTGAGTGGAGCCATGGGCTTGAATGCTATGTAAATCTTCAGTTGAACCTCAGTGGCTCCACTCTTACACCTATGCGGGGAATAATGCACCTTCAGTCGTATATGACCAGATGGGCTAATAACTCCCGCACAAAATTTGCAGTTGAACCTCCGTCCGCTCCCTCTGAAGATTTGGGTGTTGTTTATGTAATCTTTGTTTTTTTAAGAGTTGGCCAGTTGAAGTTGGTGTACGATCAATCGTAGGGGAGGTGGCTAGTCAAAGGGTGACCGATAAGATTTTGGTGGTGATTATGTGTTTTTAAAAGTTGGTTGGCCATCGCGTCCGACCAAGGTGGTCCTTCGTATGACCGGCCTAAGTGGCCGGCTTTACAGGTCCGCCGTTGCCGGCATGTCTCTAGCGGTGGCAATCCTTCCGGCTTGGCGAGGTCGTAATTTTGGGCTGTGGGCAATGAGATAAATTCGAATTTAAGCTGCAGAACCGAGCTCCTCCATGCAGATCAAGAAACCATTGTTCGCTCAAATGGAGTTCCCCAAACGCACTCCGACATGCTTTCCAAAATAGAGAACAAGCCGGCCCAACTGAGGCCTAAATCTCATTTCTAAAGAAGTTAACATAGTTTTCTTAGAACTCATCCATAGTAATCTAAATTCGCCCACATCAACTCCTAGAGTGATGTGAACCTTTGCCTCGATGGAAAACTAATTAAATCCAATATAGACTCGCCAACGGTCACGCCGACTCATTCATTCAAGGTGAGACGTTAAGTATATCAAACCTATTAAATTTGGGACATTTACATACATACCAAGCAATTCTTTTGTATTTACATTTCTCACACCTAAATTTTAAAACTTTTACATTTATACCATTCAAATCTTTCGAATCACATAGAAAATACCACCATTCTAAGTTTTAAAAAGTCAAACAACATCCTTTCCTCGATATGGACAAATTAAATTTTAGGTGTTAGATATTTAAATACATAAGAATTGTGTGGCATGTATGTAAATTTTAAATTTATCAAAAAAAAAAAAATTCCCCGATTTTCTTTAAGCATATTATGAGTTCCCCAAGGAAATGCATTAAAAGCACATCTCACACAAATATTTTATTTTATAATTAATTATACATTTATATAAATAAAGAATAAATAAAAATGTTTTATGATACAAAATCTCATATTACAAGGCATGCATCCCTGGCCGTACTTCCCACTTGTATAAAAGTCCGCCCACCTCTCCACTATCTCCGAGCCATTCTTGATCGAGAAAGATGGGCGCATTACCATGGCAGAGTACGGAGGTGGGAAAATGGCTGGGATTCGTGACAGCGGTTTGGGTACAGTGCATCTCCGGCAACAACTACACCTTCTCCAACTACTCCGACGCCCTCAAAACCCTCATGGGTCTCACCCAACTGGAGCTCAACAACCTCTCCGTCGCTAAAGACATCGGAAAAGCCTTCGGTATACTAGCCGGTCTCGCCTCCGACCGCCTCCCTACTCCGGTCCTCCTCCTCATCGGTTCCCTCGAAGGCCTCATCGGATACGGTGCACAGTGGCTCGTCGTTCGGCAGTCCATTCCTCCCCTGCCTTACTGGCAGGTAAGTTAACCGTGATAACTGGTTTTTGTTCCGTTTTTTTGGTTTACGCAATTCATCGAACATCTCGGGTTCGGTTACAGATGTGCGTGTTCCTCTGTATGGGCGGCAACAGCACAACGTGGATGAACACGGCGGTTCTGGTGACGTGCATACGCAATTTTCGCCATAATCGTGGTCCGGTCTCAGGTATACTCAAGGGCTACGTGGGACTCAGCACCGCCATCTTCACCGATCTCTGCTCTGCACTTTTTACCGACGACCCGGCCTCTTTCATCCTCATGCTAGCCGTCATACCTGTGGTTATCTGCGCCATCGCTATGATCTTCCTCCGTCAGACTCCTCCGCCGTCAACATACACTGGCGATGATACCGAGAATCGATATTTCTGGTGGATCAACACGGCGGCGGTGCTCATCGCGGTTTATCTCCTCGCCTTCGATCTTACGGGAGATCACGGAGTGATCGTCTCTCGGATCTTCTCCGCTGGTCTCATCATTCTTCTCGCCGCTCCGGCTATCGTGCCGGCGTTCCTCTGGTTCAAGGCCCGATCATCCTCGCTGCGACCGGCTACTTCAGACCTGGAGGTGGCCGAGAGTCAGATTCAAGCGCCGCTCCTCACCAGCAGGAGCACGGAGGAGAAAAATTTACCGGCGGAACCGGCAGAGAGCGGCGATCGGAGAAAGCAGGTTCAGAAGAGATTGGAGATCGGAGAGGACCATACTATATGGGAAGCTATGAGGAAATTGGAGTTCTGGGTATTGTTCGTCTCGTTTCTCTGCGGCGTGGGAACAGGGATGGCTGTAATGAACAATATGGGGCAGATGGGTCTCTCCATGGGCTACTCCGACGTCTCCATCTTCGTCTCTCTCATCAGCATCTGGGGCTTCTTCGGCCGCATCGCATCGGGCTCTATCTCAGAGCATTTCCTCAAGTATTCCTCGCTCCCTCCCTCCCTCCCTCCCTCCATGCTTAGAAGACGGCTTATAGCTAACAATTGGGCATTGAAAATTTTGGCGGGTCATAAAAAAGATCCGCATCTTGGTGGGAAGACTCAAGGGTATAGAGGGAAGAGAATCTAATCAATTTTTTAGTAGAATATATATAACTTTAATCACTTAAATCGCGTAAGCTATTAATTGTTATTATTAAAATAAATTAAATATTGACATCAGATTGAAGATATAAGACGATTTTGAAAATATTTTTAGGATAGATGACTAATGATGATGGCATGGATTTGAAATATAATGAAAATTTCCCCAATCTTTGCTTTAGAAAGTCGTGATGTTGCCGGCAACCAAAAGTTAGTGGATGTCAATAGTTTTTTTATAAAAATGGTAGAGTATAAAAATAGTTTCAAGTGTTAAAATAATCTCTAGAGCTCTAAGATTCCTCTATGGAGATTATTTAAAAAATTTTATAAACTTTGGGACTAATTCTCAAAGAAATATTGTGTCCGGAAGTCTGCACGTCCACGAGGTGTATGGCGATCTAGCGGCCTGTGATTGGTAGTCCGAACGTACAACATCTAGACGAAATATTTTCTCTTGAAATTGAGCCTGATTAAATAGTTCAGAACTATTTTTAACACTTGGACACAAATAATGTTTTTTTGTTTAGAGATAAAACTTTAAAGATTGGAATTTTGACGATGAGATCACAATATAGATATGCAAGACACAAAAACATAACCTTCTTATCTTTATTATGTAATTTATGCTTAATTATTTATATATTTTGTTATTTGAAAAAAGATAGAGGTTGAGAACAAGTTTATTATTGATAAAATTAAATTTTCATTAGTAAAATATTTATGAAGTTAATGTAATTAGGAATTTCTCGAGAGATATTTTTCGAAGATGACTGGTTGTCTTTACATTGGGGTAAACCATAAAGTAGGCGTAAGAATTCATTGTTGTGTTCTTTTGTTATAAATTATTTTGAGTATACATATGTATCTAGATAAGTTTCTAATATCATAGTTATCCACCCTAAAAAAGAAAATTATATCACATAATTTTCTCAACACATCATTTTAAGATGTTCATATATTGTATGCACAAATATGAGTATGCAAAAATTTTCTCTAAATTTCTCTTATTGAATTGAGTCCACATGTCGAAGTTGTTGAATTGAGTCCACATGTCGAAGTTGTTGAATTGAGCCCTCCTGTGAATATTGTTGAATCGAGTCCACCTTTCTAAGTGGTTGCATCGAGCCCACCCGCTAAAGTGGTTGAATCGAGTCTACCTAACTATCCTTTTGCTCTCAACTTTCTTAAAATGAAGCCTTACCCCACTTACACGAGCCCAACTATTCGAGGAAGCATTGATTACTAATAAGAAGTCATCATGACCAATAAGGACATCCGTCAATGCATTTTGAAAAGCAATATTTACAAGATGTAATATATCAATTATTTTATTGATTTTCTCCCTTGTGTATAAAAAGGAGGGAAAATGATAGGGGGAATCTTCTTCTTTTCTTTCTCTTCTCTCTCCTTAGATAACTCTCAATCTCCATCTCTCTTTTCAAAATTCTTTAACTCAAAAAACCTCCCAAGGAAGCTGCTCCTTTTAACTTATCGAGATCAAAATTTAATATATTTTATAAGATTCACTCAAAGGACTCTCATTCATCTTTCTCTGTATATCATCCTTTCAACTATCTAACGTCCTTATCGGGTTTTTTGTAGGTTGTATATATAAAGACTGAGTCTCAAAAGTATTAATATATATATATATATATATATATATATATATATATATATATATATATATATATTATCAATACATCCTTATTTATATTTTTAAATGCTTTTCTGCTGTTTATGAGCCATGTTTTGCTTATTTTGTAATGGTAAGACTTGATAATTGAAGAAGTAAATTTTAGCATGATTGCATTATGGCAATTTTCCTATATTTTATTTTAGATTATTACATGTAGTCTTATCCCGGTTTCCATCAAAATAAAACAACTGGCTGGCTATTACTGTATTAGAAGACTATTAAAAAGGGCAAAAGTGGACCCACCCAGAGTAAATTTTTTGGCTGCTTATGTGTAAGTTCTAAAGTTTACCCTGCTAACTTTTGGAAGATATGGTATAGGTTTCTGGATGGTAATAGGTTCCTGTTTTATTCTTTTGGTTTTTCCTTTTTTTTTTTCCTTCTTAAAATAAAATTCTAACTTTTGGCCACTCAATTTGACTATATTAAATCTTAATATATTATTCATGACATTTTCTTGGGGCATTTACACAAATACCGCCCATTTTCTATGTATTTACATATCTGTTACCTAAACTTTCTTGGGACATGTAAAAAATAAAATTCATCCGCTAGGAATGTAAATACATAAGAATTGAGTAGTTTATGTGTAAATCTTCCTATTTTCCTTGGGGTATTAAGTACATACCACCCACTTATATATTTACAAATGTAACACCTAAATTTTACTTTTTTATGTTTATATTACCCTCATCTTTCATAACACTATTTTAACTTTTAAATGAAGAAATGCATATTTTCTTTTATGGGCAAGTAACATGCAAGTAAATATTGAAATTTAGTTGTTAGAAATGTAAATACATGAGAATTGAGTGCTATGTATGTAAAACTTCCTATTTTTAACCTTTAAATGTTTTATTATTTCCATCATTCTGATTCAAATGCTAACAATCTTATGCTCCATCACAGTAAGAGTGGAACACCAAGACCTTTATGGAATGCAGCCTCTCAAATTCTCATGGCTGTCGGATATATCGTGATGGCCGTTGCCTTGCCGGGATCTCTCTACATTGGCTCCATCGTTGTTGGCATATGCTACGGAGTCCGCCTTGCCATCTCCGTCCCGACCGCATCGGAGCTCTTCGGACTCAAATACTATGGCCTCATCTACAATGTCCTCATCCTCAACCTCCCCCTCGGCTCTTTTCTATTCTCCGGCCTTCTCGCCGGTTTACTCTACGACGCTGAGGCCACCGAGACTCCTGGCGGCGGAAACACATGTGTCGGCGCACATTGCTATCGGCTAGTTTTTGTTATTATGACATTTGCTTGCTTTGTTGGGTTTGGATTGGATGTGTTGCTAGCGATCTGGACAAGAGGTGTTTATTTAAAAATTCATATGAACAAGAAGTTAAGTAGGAGTGAGGTACAATAGGTGAATGGTATGGGAAGTTTTGGTGTAGAGAGAGAAGTCAAATTGTTTAGTGGGTGTTTTTTAGGTTGGTGTAAGTCTTAGTGTTGTAATATGACATCTTAAGAATCGAGTCTTTGCTTTATTTGCAGCTAATATAGTAGTTATTCAACCAATTCCTTGGGTGTTTGAGCTTATTGTTTGTACTCTAACCCAAGAATTTTTATCAGCCTTGAAAGTTCAAGGCAAAATACAAAAAAATAAAATAATAGTAATATAAATAAATACAAGCAATAATTATTTGCACTTCATATAATTTTAAAACATTACATAAGAAAAAGTTGTGATTTAAAGAAGATAATTTTATGGAGGGTTTTATGACAGGTAGCATCGAAATATTAATAGTATTGTATGATCGAAATATGATAAACTTGATTAAGCGGTCTTGAACGGGACTCCTACCAAAGAGTTGATTACGACATAGAACGAACGATTCAACTAATCGTATCAAAAAAGTCGATTGAATAAATAGACGAACGACTCATTATTCTAGAAGCAAGCGAGATTGAGATTCAACAAGTAAGAATTTCAGTCATATTAAAGGATATCTCGACAGTTATAGCAATCAACCGAAGATAAAGAATTTCAATGCATTATCTATATTTTACAATGCAAATCCTACATACTATAAATATGAAAACATTGACATGTAAATGCGGAATATTTTTTTGGGGAAAAGACACAAAAATATATTATTGACAGTTCGAAGACTCTTAAATCTCTTATTTTCTCCCATATTCTTCTTTTTCTTCTTCTCCCTCCCTCTTTCTCCCTCTTTCTCCCTCCCTCCTGTCATTCATTGGGTGTGATTTACTGATAAGAATTGATGTTTAACATATTCATAAATCAGAGAATGTTTCGGAAGTTCTATCAAAATTTTTTATGTGAACATATCCATAACAAAAATAAACAACAATATCTCACCTAGTAGAAATAACACATTATGTAATTATGTTGGCAGTAGTTTGATCTTTTCTTAAAATTAGAGAATATGATGTTATAAAATTGGAAACATTGACTCGGTCATCTAGGCCTATGGTAGATATTTCTAGAGGAGTAATAGAAGTTGATGATGAGGGTTTAGGGTACAATGATTGGGAGATAGTTTGATGATAGAGATCAATGATGGTGGTTGACAACTATGAATATCAATAATGGTTGTTGACTCGTAATAGTCAAACGATAACAATCACACACTTGCGATTGAATGACAATAGACAAAGATGACAATTGAGTGATAACAAGTGAAAGATGATGACTGTTGGTGATGATATTCAACTTTGAAAGCCTAGTGGAGCTCTCTAGTTTACAGGCTTCAACTTTTCTACAATATTAAAATCTAAGTATTTCACTCTCATCATATGAAGAATAATGATTCATTTATTATTTAATTGAATGTTATTTTAGTAATTTTAACAAAAATATTAAATAGTCGACCAAATGTCGTCTCATCTTATAAATGTGATCCTTGAGTGTGATATAGAAAATCTTACAAAGAAGCATCGTGGTTAGTTGAATACATGGGTGTAGGTGAGTCTACCTGACTCGTGAGCTAGCTTGGGCCAACTAGATAAGTGGCTTGTAATTTTATCTCGATGAGCTAACAATTCATGATCATGCTTGTTTAAAACTAAAAAAAAATACTAAAAAAATATTAAAATTTATGAAATTTCTTTAAATTATTAAAATGTTTAAGAAACTATATCTTACATTTTTTATTAAGTGGTTTCTTATTAATTACTTGCTAAATGTTCATTATATTTACCATTTTATTAAAATACTAATTTAAAATAATATATTTTTCTCTACTTTTCATGCCAACACTCGACTTAGTAGAATTAAGCCCGACAGCCCAAGCTTGAGTTCGATTAATTAATCAAGCTCAATTTCATACTGAGGGTGGCTCAAGACCGACTTGACTCGTTTACGCTCGTAGTTGAATATACATGTTGTCCTATGGAGACTAATATGCTCCTAAGAATTGCAGAGCTAATCATGAGATTCTTTAAAAGGCATCCTTAACGCTGCTGAAAATAAGAATTAGTGAATGCTACCATGAAGTGCACATTAACTCATATATCCTAGGGTCTGTTTGGAGCAACTGCGGCTTATCCGACTTATCAAGATGTTGATCATCAGCTGGTCCAAATAAACCGGCTGGCTGTTTGATTTGTGCGTTTGGAAAACAGCTGATTTGCAGTTGTTTCTGGATAAATGATCGTTATACCTCTGTACAATGATGTTATTTGCAGCATAAGTGTCATAACAATATATTTGATACTTGAGAAACAAAAAAAAGATTTCAGAACAGTAAAAAAAATAGGATAATGACCTAAAAACAATTATAAAATGATGATGAATGATATAAAAAATATTAAAAAATGATATTATATATTTTTACTAGTTATTACATATTGTTTATTATAAAATGGTAATGAATGATATAAAAAATATGAATAAATTCAACCATAAAAAAGTGATTGCACCGAGAACTAACTTCAGTTGTTGTCTAAGCTGCTCAGTATTTAGCAGGTCATAAAAGCTTCAATTTGAACGACACAACGAATTTATTCATCCTTAACAGAAACAGTTACAAGCATGCTTTCGAGGATTGTGAATCCCTTTTATTTTAACTCTAGTAGAATTTAGTAAAATTTGTTAAAGTAAAACCCAAACCATTTACAAGCAAGCTTTAAAAGATTGTGAATCCCCTTTATTTTAACTCAAGTAAAAATTAGTAAATCCATGGAAAAATATAGTGTAACAATGTGGTTGTTGTTTTGAGATGCTAAAAATTCGAGTAAAGAAGAGAACTTTATTAATTAACAAAACACTAATAAAAAAGAAAACAACTATTAAAATATAACAACAAATTTGTAAATAAGAAATAAAACTGTTACAGGGGTAAAACTAGAGAATTCCATTTGTCCCAAACTGCAACATTTTATGGATGGTGATCAGCGAGTGGAGAGAGCCAGTAGAGGATATTTTGATCAGGATGGCTGGGCACCGACGATAGAAATTTGTTGTGTCGTTTCATCGGTAATAATTTTCGACACAAGGGGTCATCTTGCTCCAGGAACCCTATAATAAAAAGCTCACCGCCACAAATACTCAACCAGATCGGCTCCCTTTCCATGAAGCATTAACACAATGGTCGACTTACAATAAACACTAGCATTTCAAATACATTGGATATGTCTATTCGCTGCATTGCAAATTATTCAGAATTCTAGCAAAAAATGAATGAAGAAAAAATCGCGTGCACATCGTTCTCCTTCCTCTACCTCTCGTGAACTCGATTTCTACCTGGAGGAGATCACTACTTTTATGGAGCTGTAGAACGAAGGGCTTCACGCTTATCCGAACGTGGCTGCCACAGTTGTTGGAATTTTATACTTTCGCAAGATATGTTGTGTAAAAAAGTCATGTATGTTGTGTAAAAAATATATGTTGTCAAAACATATGTTATCAAAAGATATGTTGTGTAAAAAAGATGTTGTGTAAAATTATAGCGGAGTTGTGTTATAAAGACTATAGTTGTGCATACAAGCACATTTGAAGGAATTTTGTCCTTTCGCGAAGCTCCTTTAAAAGTCATGTATGTGAAAAGAAGATTGCCATCTGTGATTTAAAATGATAAAAAAATTGTTGTTCCGTCTTAACAACTTCTGGGGACGTTAATTTGTCAAGCGAAATTGAATGCACGCAAGGGAGTGCACCACAATGGAACGAAGCTTTACTGCCTTCGCGAGCAAGTCCCTTCATTAGTTTAAGTTGTCAGCATGTTTAGTTCTTCATCTAAATTGTGTTCATGATTAATATTATCCTCACGGTATTTTAGCGCTCATTTTCTGTGCTGTTAAATTTATTTGATCAAGACATTATGTTTAATGATAGATTTGTCAAAACCCTAGTCCAAATAGATCTGAAGTTAATTTTCTAATGATATATTAATCAGAATATTTTCTAGTTAAATTTTCATTTTGGCTGCAAAACTATGATCATAACATTTTGGATCGTGTATACACCAGAAATGACGACACAAATCTCAAAAAGAACGAATGATCGAGATAAGACAACTTCCCTCGAGGAAGCAAGCAACTGACGATTCAACGCCGAGCATGAGAAACCGTGTTTTCAAGCTCGGGATAAGTTCAAGCTCTTGAGATGGTTCCCTGCTTCGTAGCAACAAGATCCGCCGAGAGTAAGATGTGGATTATCTCGACAGTGAAACTCGTCGGATACTTTGCATAGGCAACACAAGATCTGCCCGAAGACCATGCAAGATAGAGAGATCCGACCGAGGCGACGAACGTGGTAGACATGCGAGATACAAGATCTGTAAGACTTGAGTTGAACAACAAGTGAGTCACAACTCATCTAATCATTGTTGGCCAATCGACTCGGCATGAGCGAGATCGCCATACACATCAACTAACCGACACACACTTTGGAAGACATAACCGTCTTTCGATCAATCGCTTCAATCAATGAGTTCAAACAAATTGGCTTGCTGATTTGTACAATGTTAAAATTCAGTTTGTAATAAATATATTTAATTACCGCAATTCATATATATATATATATATATATTAATTATTGCCGTAATTTCTTAAAACTTTTTTAGTCACTTTTTTTAGAAGCTTCGTTAAATCAAACAGAAGTGTAATAAATCCTGCACTAGAGGATAGTCCATCCGAACTCCACGTCACGGCTGTGATCAAATCCACTGAATGAATGCCACGTGTCACATAAGTAATATGAACCGACGGATCTTCCACGCAGGACAGGTCAAAACATCCTCTATCGTTTCTCACTTCTCCACGTCACACCAGCGAACAACGCCACTGAACGGATGCCACGTGTCCAAAACGCCAACGCGAACCGTCAGATATTCCACGTTGGATAGATCAAACCATTTTTCACGGCGCGATTCGCAGCCAAGTCGTCGGCCAAGTCGTGGTGTCCGAAGACCCAAAGTCGTATTTAGCTCTACAGCGCGGAGATTTTCCTCTCAACAATTGCCAGGTTTTGTTTCTCGATTGTTCGGTGACAGATTAAGCGCAATGAGGAAATGGGCGATCCCTTCCGCTTTTCTTCTGTTGATCATCTTCTCTTCCATTCCGGATCAGGGTAAGTTTCGCTGATTTTTAGGGTTTGGTGTTAGGGTTTTACGTTTATATCAGTTCTACAGTTGCTGCTGCTGTTGCTGCGGGGCTTTTCATTGATTGCTCATAATTTGGCGGTTTTGAAACTGGATCCCACTTGGTTTTTGTTTGGATCTTGCAGGTCGTAGGCTTCAAGCGAATGCCGAGGACAGTGGCGATGCAGATGAGATTGAGAATCCGCCGAAGGTGGAGGAGAAGCTTAGAGCTGTACCTAGTGGAGTGTCCACGGACTCTGATGTATCCAAGAGGTGTGGATTTGGTAGATTTATTTTGTTTGTGGTTTTTTTAGCATGTTCGATCGAGTTGGATTACTCGGCAGTGCAGAAAGATGAACATCTGTTTTCCACCTTTCTCATTCAATTTACAGAGAGTCGGAGTCGATCGGAAGGAGCTCTCTGCGTAGTAGCTCGGAGAAGTTTGAGTTCCAGGCGGAAGTGTCCCGTTTGATGGATATAATCATCAACTCTCTCTACAGTAACAAAGACATCTTCCTGAGGGAACTCATCTCCAATGCCTCTGATGTGAGTAGATGACCGCTTTAGTTTTGTGCAGTTAGGTGATCGAATTTTATGGTTTAGTTGAAGTTATTTTGCTTATTTAATTTGGAAATTAGGCGCTGGACAAAATCAGGTTCCTCTCACTCACAGATAAGGAGGTCCTAGGGGAAGGCGACAATACAAAGCTTGAAATTCTGGTTAGTAGAACTGCGCTACTTTAAAGCTGGATTATTGATTTTAAAATGCTTCGATGGTAATAAATGGTTTTTATTGTGCATTGCAGATTAAGTTAGACAAAGAGAAAAAGATTCTTTCAATTCGGGACAGAGGTATCGGTATGACGAAAGAAGATTTAATTAAAAACTTGGGAACCATTGCCAAATCTGGAACTTCAGGTATTAATTGTTGATTAGTGGGCATCTACCATTTTTTTTCCTTTTATATACTGATTTTCATGATTCCCTTAATCAGTTAGAGTGCATGCTCATCACAACTATTTTTTTTTATTGGTTGCAGCTTTTGTGGAGAAGATGCAGGCGAGTGGTGATCTGAATCTAATTGGGCAATTTGGTGTTGGGTTCTATTCTGTATATTTGGTAGCTGATTATGTGGAGGTCATTAGCAAGCATAATGATGACCAGCAGTAAGGATTTTGTTCATTTTTTTTCTTTTTTTTCTTGGAATTGGTGTGCCTTTTTATGGCAAATATCTCGAATGCTCAAATAGCTCGAACGCAGCTCAGGTTGGGGGAAAAGCGCTGTGTACGTTCAGTAGTTTACAGGGAGGGTATTGGGGGTTATAACCGCGTTATACCTCTTGTAACCTCCATGTAACCTACTGTAACCTACCTATGACCTATAAATATATGAAAACTAAAGAGCGGAACTTACTAGAAATTATAGGTAGGTTACATGGAGGTTACATGGGGTATAACACGGTTATAACCCCCAATACCCTCCCTGCAACCTACTGTCGTACGTAGCGCTGCATACTTCTTACGTACACAAATTTTTTCCTCAGGTTGGAGAGGGTAGCCTAAACCTACTGCTCTCCATAGTTTTAATTTTGTTCTCTTTGATGTATAATTTAACCCCTAGGGCATGACTCATCCCTCTTTGCTGCTTTTTATTAATATTTATTTATTAAATAAGTTGATGATCTTGTTTTTGTATTCCGCTGTCTAGGTATGTCTGGGAATCTAAAGCTGATGGCTCCTTCGGCATTTCTGAAGACACGTGGAATGAGCCTTTGGGCCGTGGAACTGAAATCCGTTTGCATCTTAGAGATGAAGCTAAGGAGTATCTTGATGACATTAAGTTGAAGGTGAGCATGAGAGATCTTAAAATTTTAAGCCAGCTTCTTTAATTTGCTTGTCGTCGCTTACAACTCCCGGGGTAGTAGTCTGCTATCATTACATTTAATTAAAAAAAAAAACATTTTGTTTAGTTTTTTTTTTCTTTTGGGTAAATGTTGTGGTAATCTATCCAAAGCTATTATATTTTCTTTGTTTTACATTGACATAGGAGAAACAAATATCCCATATGATCTTGTAGGGTAAGTAATACAAATTTAAATCTATAACATGCAATTTTTTGAAGAGCTAACCATGCAGCTTTTGATCTTCCTCAATTTTATTTTTTAACATCAACTTGATCTAATGCTCTTATTCTTGTGTCTTTAGCTCCTTCAATGAGCATGCATAAGTCACTCAAAATTTATTTTCTACGGCCTTACTTTCAATAGACACAATTCCTACATTCCTTTAATACAATAATTTTTTCAATTTATCGTTCTTAGTCTGTTGCACATTTAGTTAAATATTCTTAATTTTTCATATATAGATCATATATAAATTACTTTTTTACTGCTTAACTATTAGATCCATACAACATAAGTGGTATAATTATGGCTTACAAAATGTTATACTAAACCAAATCGATTGAAGATCAATACTGATGGGTGATAGAACTAAGATCTTCTATGTGGTTTTGTTAGGCAGAAAGACTTAATGTATCGCGATCTATTCTACAAACATAAACCAACTAATAGAGTTCTAGTTTCAATTTGCCAAAACAATACACTTACAAGCAGAACACTATTGTATATGTGAATAAACTTGATATAAGAATGAAAATATAATGTATCAAAACTATAGAAGTTTACCGGAACAATAACAATTTATTTAACAACTATAAAAGATTAGGTACAAGATAATTTATCGCTATCAAGATCAATATGTGACTTATATATCACAACATGCTATCATAGGTTCATTATAAACACCGACTTGCAAATAGAAATCCACAATATAATCAATGACAGAGAACATTGATTAAATTAGTAAGAACATAAAACTATGAGAGTATAAATGCACATATTTATGTGATTCAACACGTGGGTGTCTGTGTCCTTGGAGTGAAATTAGGGCTTTACTTCTATTTCAGTTATATTGATGATTACGGGTTACAAACTAACAGGAAAATCTAAATACAATGATTAACACCGAACATGAAGATTGAGAACAAACAATACTTCTTCAAGTGTGTATAGAAACTATATAAGAAGTACAACTAGGGTAGAAAAAGGATTTGTTGTAGGACACAATGGAGAAAAATGATTCATGTAGTTGACCCCACGTAGTGGGATTACGGCTTTGTTGTGAAAAGAAGCCTTAGGCGGAGAATTCTACCTTCTCGTCACCTAGGATGGAATGCTTAACTACCATAGGGCGCAATCCCTTCTTCCGTTAGATTCTCTTGCTCGAATGCCTGCTTTTCATTTGCAAGCAAAAAGGGTTCTCTCCTCTCTTGTTCACTTGGATGCGCTGGATTGCACACACACTCTTAATCACTATTGGGAGGTATCTCACTCTGTTCTGTTTACAGGAAATGATAAAGGAGAAACCAAGGCAACCAACTGGGCTACACATAATACAAAGAGTATAAGGCTACACAAGTAAATAAAAGGAAATTAGGTTTAATTTTTCTAATAATTAATTCAAAATATTAACACAACTTAATTATTAGATCTATGATACTTTTTTTTTACGTAGTAACTTTAAGACGCTTCTTTATTTAAATCGACTAATTTTACTCCATAAGTTGTATTCTTCTATATATCTCACTATTTTTAGAGCTGTTCCAAAATATTCAAACATAAGGTGCCTTGATATCACATTATCTTATAGTAATGTTCTTTAATAATTAATAGTATAGTATCTATTTGATATTATATTTCATATCATAATTTTTTATTTACTAATCCTAAATTATGAGCCCTAAAATTTTTCAAACTATAGAATTCATTTCACTAGTGTTCTCATTTGTTAAAACAATATTTGTATAAGCTATTCGTCAAGGTACACCACTTCAAATGTCTGTTGTAAATAATCTCCATGATGAATGCAGAAACATGCAAATTTAATGCCAATAATTAATGTAAGTATTATAATCGAGAGCTCCTTGGTCAATCCACGTCTACTTTTAGCTTACAAAAATGCTTTATTCTACAGCATTTCAATAATTTTAATTCATTTTTGGGTCGCATTTTTGGATTAATGCATTTCAGTTCAGTTCAAGTTAATTGTGTTTGACTAAATGATTTTTGAAGTGCAATAGCAATATATGATTCTTTCTTTATTCACTATGTTTTTTATTATTTCATTTGTTACTTCCTGATTGAAGAGGTAAGCAAACTCAATTTTGTATTTTATTTCAAAGAAATGCTGACCTAACTTGATTGGGTCAAGTAAAATAGTTAAAATGTTTTTTTTTTATTATTTTTTGTAAATTTATGAAAATACCTCTATGAAACATCCAGTTTTGCTTTGAATTTTAGCCCAAATAGCATATCTTCATTCCAATTTCAGCTAATGTATATTCATATATTTAAATATATAATGCATGTTTGTTTATTTATCTATATATAATAATTAAAGCTATTGAGGGTTACAATGCTTTTTCCTAGGACATTATACTACTGGTACATACAATGGCCCACTAAAAATTTTAATTTCTTATGAAAGATGACCCTTAGAATATTCAAACTGACTACCCATTAAGTTGTATGGATGGTTAAATGATTGACCTAAGGAACGGGATTGTTCACTAATGTTTGAGTAAGCTATGAATTGCGAAGAAAATTTCTTTTGAAGTCTACACTTGCTTTCTGATCTTCCTTCTCGCGCAACGTGTAGCTGTCTAATTGAGATATATGGTTGCATATAACTGTATGTCACAAGCTTGAGTTGATAACCCACCTTCTTTTAAGTATTATGCATCACAAAAGTAGTTACTAACTCATTACATTAGAATGATTTTTTTTTTATTTTAAGTTATATCTCAAGTGTTTTTATTGAAAGCAAAGAGGTTAAAATTGCTTATTTTGTTTTTTCTAATTAAATTGAAATGATTTATTGAGCTTGATCGAGATGTTATTACTTATTGTTCTTAATTCCTCTTCGCATCACAATCATTATCCATGTTTTGTGCAATTTTTTTCATCCATTTCCTAGCAAGTTACAATATTATAATCATTTTCTTTCGTTATCAAGCCACATGAATTATTTTTCCCATCTTCTGTGTGCATCTTCTCTAGCTGAGTTACTTTTTACTCAGTTCCATTTGATTCATCCTTATTCATTGGTTCTCTTTCTCAGTTTATTAGTGCATCTTCTTTTATCCCAATTCATGCCCAATCCATCTAAAAGCATTTTCTACAAACTTAATAATTGCTTATCTTAATATCATTACTTCCCACTCTATTCTTCCTACTTTTCTTCCATCATTTTAACTCTCTTTTTTGTCACTCTCAACTTAGTTATTCAGGACTTGTTTATTTCCCAACAATTGGATGTGAATTGTGTAATTGATCTTATTATAGTTTTGATAAAATTGATCTCTATTTTAATTATTTTAAACTTATCTATATATGATTATTCAGTAGTAAAATTTGTTGCATAATAATAATAATTAAAGTTTTGGATGACCAAATGGCTGCATCATATCTTCTAAACCTCCCATAAGATGTTCTGCCTGAGCTAAAATATTTATGAATTTCTACTTCTTTTTGGTTGTATTTGTAGCCCACTTATCCATTGTATGACACTTGACCTTTCTTCCTGGAAACTTCATACATCTATTCATGCAGAAGGTAAAAATCTTACTTCAAATTGTTTCAATCATTAATTCAAAACTGTGACGAAGGTTTCTATTATTTAATTCTCTAACTTTATTGAGGTTTGTATGGAAGTTGATTATATTAAAACTATTTGACATTCTTGCGAGAAGTCTCCTTTGAGCTAATAGGTCCTTTAAACAGCCATTATAGGTCCTTTAAACAGCCATTCAACTATCAGCATGCATTTTTTGAATAATAATTACAAAAGCAATGGGCCCCTGAAGTGGCTCAAGGACCAATATATAATTTCAGGCGTCTCTACTTTACTCCTTCCATAATGACTGACAATTCTCATCTCTGGCTGCTGTAATATGGATTCACCCTTCTATTTCTCCTTTCGTTTTACCTAGACAATATTAAGTAGGCTTGAATTTGATGGTTGATTTGGAAATTCAATAACGTTTGTGTTTGCAAGTAGTATGAAACAAGTTAGAATTAGATTGAAAGGTTAGATTGGTAAATTTTGGAAGGAAATCTCCTCTTCATTGTACCCTTTTTCTCCTTGGAGGACGTTACCTCAAAAGATGAGCTGTCATTCTTATACTTGCAATTCAAAAAGTATAGCTTATGTACACGCCTCTGCTTTTGCCTTCAAATATAGTGTTTTATAATGAATT
>NEWO01000010.1:399996-413287 GCA_003013225.1 Phalaenopsis aphrodite
AACTTTTATCTCAAATCAATGAAATGTGTTGTGAAAATTCAATATGTATATACCAAAATATGCAGAGAGCAAGAGCAATAGAATGTTAAAAGTTAGACGATGAAAGTTTCCAAAATAACATCATATCAACAAATTTTGCAATTATTTAATGGCAAAAAATTTAGAAAATATGTAAAGTGCTAAAATCAATGAAATTACAGATAGAGTAACGGTAACCCGCCTTGATTCAGTTAATTTTCCCGGCTGGCTTGTCGCACAAAAATCGAGTTGCAGCCTCCAAAAATCTTTCTCAATTTTCTTTCTATTTCTCCTTCTCACTTATTTTACCTTTATGCTCTCACTGTTTGGGATTTGAAATGCTAATGGGAAGATTCTGGACAAAGCCACTTAAATGAATTTTATATAAACAAAATATACCAAAGACATATATATAATTATCCAATTGCAAACTCTATATAAACATCTTATATCTTTTAATCAACAGCCCCAAAATTTATGAAAAAATAGTCATAAGATAGGTTATCATGTCTTGAACACTCCAGTGAAAAGAGTTTGAAAAGTGAATGCCAAACGACTCGGAAATAAATTTATGCCCGTAAATTGCATATTTTATAAGAAATTACAATTGTATCATTAATCTTATATTATTATATTTAAATTTATCCTAAAAATATGAAAAAACTGTAGCAATTAAATTTCATCATTTTTGTATATTTTGATGAATAAGGTTTGTCAATCGGGCTTACAATAGAGTCATAAAAATCATTTAAAGTTTATAGGACAAAAATTTCTTTTATATTCTTTCTAACATTGTTTTTATTAACCAATCATTTTGAAAATGATTAAGTCCAAAATAACATAAAAAAACATCTTAGTGGATACTAAAACATCTATTAACAAAGTACAAACTCGAGTGTTGTGAGTGATTTTCATATGTAATAACCTTGGATATTACACCGAGCATTTGTATTATTTTGTTTTACTCTTTTTTTTCGCACGAATTTATCTCTAACCTGACATCATAGCTCGATCTACCAGCTCATTAGGTAATACACTTGATAGTAGACAAACTCATTCGAATATCTTCTCAAAGTATGTGGTTGATCTTTTAATCCTCATATCGGTCAATCAAAGGGAAAATTCTGATGATTCTAGCAAACTTCTCTCATAGTCTCGAACAATTTTTGTTCCTTACTGTTGTTTTCTCAAGCCGTTTATCAACTTGAAACAACCTGTCTTAAGAAAGTACTGCTACATGAATCGTCTCTTGAAATTCGTCCATGAGTTTACTCCATCAATTTTGAAAGTGTTGTGGCATTGAATTTCCTACCAATCATCAACTCCTTTGTGCAATTGAAATTTAACAATGTCCACCTTGCGATTTTCATGCCACTTAATCCCACGAAGTCTCTTTTCGACATCATGAAGCAAAGCGCCTCACTTGATCAAACCCATTGTGTCATTGAAGGAAGGAGGGTGCACCTTCATTGAAGGAAGGAGGGCGCGTCTTAAAAGATTGACCCTTCAATTGATTCATCACACTTTCATTGTCCATCACTACTAATTGGTTAGGTTGAGCTTCCATGATAGCAACAGGAGTCACAACTTGAGCTTCTTATAGTGTCGATTAAGAGGGTTATTGCGTTGTTTGAAACACCCATACAATCTGAGCTGCTATAATAAGTTGTTGTGCTTGGGTAACGTTTCATGTTACCATCTTCACGAGAGCTTTCATGTTAAATGGTGATGCCCTTGTAGCAATAACAGGTTGAGTAGAATAAACACAATAACAATTAGGAGACTCAGGACAAGTACCACTTATATAATAGCTCTCGGAGCTTCTGTTGTGCGTGCGATTGTGATGCCTTTTCACTTGGGAGTCATTATAAATAGTTGAAATTTACACTTAATAAAAAATTGACTAGATAAGCAAGTGACATGAATATTATATTCCCTCCCCAGTCACAATAAGACAATTGATATGAAGTGCAAAGGCAAGAGATACTGAATACCAAACACCTTGCATTTGGAAGATGGTACATCCAAGAATGCAAGGCGTGATGAAAATAATTGAATATGTTTTATAGTCTCAAAAGAAAAGGACATACAAGTAATAACTGAATGAAATAAGGAAAAATGGATTTTGTTCCCTAAATAAGAGTTTAGTTGATACAACTGAGAGAAGAGGAAATAACTTAAGGAAACTAATATGAAAATTAGAGAACAACTATCAACACCTAGAGAGAAAAATATAATAATTAATTTAAATTTGATAATACCAAAAGCAAATCTAAACTTAAAAAATTTGCTCCGGTAGAGACGATCTGGTTAATGACTGGTGAAATTGTTATGAAATATATTAACATGTAAGTTTAATAAATCAAACTCGATAAATAACAAAGATTCATCAAAACATAAACAATAATGAAATTATGAAGAACAATATGAACAATATATATGAAAGATTTACTATATGTGCAACAAAATTTACAAACTATCATATGCTGTGATCATGAATACGAGTAATTTTACCAATGCACTTTAATGTTAAAATTTACATGTCATGATATCATGTGTTTTTGTAAGAAATGATCAATCATTTATCACCATCAGATAATAATCAATTTTAGTGCGTGTGTGTGTCTATATATATATATATATATATTATAAATAACAGGTTTACTTCGACACCCTAAAAAAATGAAATGTAATTACCCATCTCACAAAATTCAATTCTTGTTTATGATGACTTGTTGGTTTGGTCGGCTGAAACAAAAGTGTTTAATACCAGCATAATAATATTAATATCAGTTATATTTCATGCATCACATTCAAAACATATGAATACATGTACCGAATGTCCAACAATTTTTCTAACAAATTATGAAATTGTAATAATGAGAATAATTAAATCTGAATCTATGCAACAATAGAAGAAGACTAATCATACAAAAAAGTCAACATGAACAAAACATGAAATAAATTGTAATTATATTAATGAATTTAAATGGTATGGACGACAAACCTACAATTAGTTAGAAATCTATACAATTAACAATGTTAACACATAACTATGAATCATATATTTATCCCATTATAAAGAGCATTTATTTACCTCACGACAAACATTAACTACAAATTTATTAGCTTAACCTTCATTGACTAACAGATCATACGAAATCAAATTTAGATGTGGGGACAGACGTGAAATTAACACTATTCTAACCTAATGAGATTTTGAAGCACAATAAGTCTAATTGATTTTAAATTTTGATAATAATATTACTGATAAAACATAAGCAGAAAGCAAGGAGTAAGCTCACAGTAGGTCTTGACTACGATACGTATTTGATCATTAGAAGGGACACATGGTTGCAATGTTGTGAGAAGATGGGAGGTGGCAACCACCTCAACCTCAGGAAGTAGGTGAGAGGGTTGATTGGTGAGATCTAGCACCATCAACAAAGGAAGGCAAGCTAAGCCCCAAGCCTTCACCTCTTTAAATTATGAAGCAAGAGAGAGAATGAGAAGAAGGAATCAGCTCTCGCTAGATGTTATCAAGCAAGGCAAGAAGAGGAAAGGGCTCTGAATAGGGTTTGAGAGGATAGAGATTACAATGGCTGTGAAGGGGAGGGCTATTGCGAACTGACTCCTACCCTCTTTACATTGAGGTGAGAGGAAATAACGAACGACAGAAAAAAAAGGGCAATTGCTTTCTAAGTTGAGGTCCGTTTGGGGCAGCTTATAAGTGCTGAAAACGTCGTCGTACTGTTTGGTTCGCGCATTTCGTCAGCTTATTCAAAACTGTGTTTGAGTTTTTACACTAAACGCCGGCCGCAGGTCGACCCCTGCGGCCGGCCCGCGGGCAGCATTTCAGGATAAGTAACTTATCCTGAAACGCACAATCTGTCCCAAACAGACCCTAACAATGATAACAAAAAGCAAGAAAAGAAAAGATTTTAAGAAATTGATGCAATCTAGAACCATAAATAAAGACAAAAAAGGAAGTTCCTGCAAATCATGAAAAAGGAAATTTATATCTTACGTTGGCACCTAAATGTTCAGATTCACATTCACTTTACAAATATTTAATATCACATAAGAAATATAATGTCATCATTATTATTTTGTTTACAAGGAACTTTTTTTATGTGTGTTTATTTCAACAAGTTGCTATAAATATAAATATCAAAATTGTAGCATTAGACATGTATATATTTAAAAATAGAGTCCTAAGTATGCAAATTTATATACATAAATTTATATTATTGTAACCAATAGTAATCACGGGTTAAGAAGATTTGTTATATTTAATCTAAATTCAGCCAAACAAAATAAATATGTTAGATAAATTTGCCCATTTAAGTTAAATTCAA
The DNA here is from genome assembly GCA_003013225.1 of Phalaenopsis aphrodite. NCBI lineage: Eukaryota > Viridiplantae > Streptophyta > Magnoliopsida > Asparagales > Orchidaceae > Phalaenopsis > Phalaenopsis aphrodite. The sequence goes on from NEWO01000010.1 coordinate 404,373, forward strand.
TTATTGCTTGTTTTGTTTATTAAAGGTGTGTTTGAGACAACTTGTACTTTTCAGGATAAATAACTTATTTTAAAACGCGGCTCGTAGGTAGACTGCGGGGGTGGACTTGCGGTCTGTGTTTAGTGTAAAAATGAAACCGCATTTTTGAATAAGAGGTCAAAACGCGCGCTCCAAATAGTACATCAATATTTTCTAAAACTCCTCCCGCACTTATAAGCTGCCCCAACGGGGCATTAAATTTTTAAATTTACTATAATCACTTATAAGTTGAATTTAATAATATAAGAGAGAAAAAAAAAATAAATTTATGACTGCAGCTAAATGCTGGCCTGCATCGAACGGCTCAAGGTGAGCGAATTAACCCCTTCCATTCCTCACATCTTCAAAACCCTAACGAGGACGCTTTGCACGACGAAGGGGCGAAAAGTAGCGGTTATCGGCAGCAATACGACCGGTACGCCTCCGAATGAGTTAGGGTGCGACATTCTTTCCAACTCTCGATCGGTTGCTTGCGTCACTTCTTATCTCTCCACCGAGCAAAGGTTACGTTTCGGCGATTCCGCCTCTTGTTTTGGGTCTCTTATCCATTTTCATTGAGTTCGGATATGATATTCATGTTAATACACGAGAATTTACAATGGCGTTTCATAAACCTGGGGATTCGCTTTTCTGGGTATTTTTTTGTTTATGCTATATGCTAGGTTTGTCTGTCATCAGTGTTATACAGGTTTAATTTTCTTGCCTGAGCTTATCAAGTTGAGCTTCTTGGGATTGGTTTCATTTGCATTAAGAAAAAGTGGCAACTGGATTTTACTGAGTTTGTCCTTTTGTGGAGACTAGCTATTGATCTGGGTAGTGGTAGCATTCTAAATATAAATATTTTTCTCAATTATTGTTTTTGTCTGTTGGTAAGTGTTTCTATTCACCAAAATCAAATGGCTGTGTGGCAATGGATTTCGAGAGGGATTTAAGCTAAATCTTGCCAGTCATTTTGGACGAAATGAAAGTGCAGATTTGATAAATCAGGATTTTTCGGATTTCAGCTATAAATCCCATAAATCCTAAATCCCACGAATCCGTCGATTTACAGAATTTACGGGATTTACAGGGAGTGCATAGGGGATCGGGGTGGATTTATGCTGAAGTTTTCTAACAATTTAACGGATTCACTGGATTTAAGAAATTTTATTGCCATGAAGTTTTCCATCCAAGATTTATTAAATCCTGATTTACAAGATTTACTAAATTCTAATAACTTAAATCACATCTGTTGCCAGACAACCCAAAGTTTGGAAAACCCAAACCCTTTTTTATGCACTCGCTGTATAATTGGTAAACTAAAGCTGAAAATCGTCTTGACGGAGATAAGGGGGCTGCTTTACTCACCTTTGTTTGGAGTATTAAGCTATCTGGGTTGCCGTGTTATAGAAATGGTCAATCAAACGAATTACTTCTATCCCATAAACTCTAAAGAGGGGTATGTTTTAAATTTTGCAGTGCTGTTTTATAATGATCAGGGATTCCAGTCATTGTTTTATATCTCCGTTATTTATGTTTCTATCAAAATTTCTTCGGTCCAGGTTTTGGCCAATCTCTATATACTATCTATCTTAAGGGTTTTTTGGTTCAATATTCTCTGATTTCAGAGTCTTCATGGTTATAATCTATGAAGATGGAGGTGTTATCTTGAATGATGGATGATTCTTGGATTTTCATTTTCTCAATTGTATCATCATCTAGGTGTCTTTTAATTTTGATTCAAGAAAATTTGGCTCGTATATAGGTACAAATTTCTTGAGTTTAATTAACTTTAGTCATGGAAACTCAAGACATCGACCAACCTGTGAAGTGTCATTTGTTATTAGAACAGCTTATCACCCAAAATATCGGCAGTCAAACAATGGATTTTATGCTGTAACTGTACTACTTGCTAGTTGGGGCATGTTCTCACAGGACTAATGGACTTATCCTGTGGAACAGAGATGCAAACTTAGAATTAATTATTTTTCATGACGTTTAATGGCATAATAGGCCCTTCTTCAAACCATTCGTTGTCCTAAAGGAAAAAATTTTTTTTTTTTGGATGCATAGGAACATGAGGTAGGAAAACTTTTAAGAGATACTGAAAATGCTCCTTTATCTAACTTTAGAGAAAATATTGATAGAAGTAATGCAAGTGGAGATTTTGATGAGGTTTCATAACCAGTGTGGGAGGGGTGATGATGAAGTAGATGTGTGCGTTTGAGAGGGGATGTGGTGGGAGGTGGGTGGGCTGGAGGATTGTAGGCTAAGTGTGGTGCATTCTTAGTAATTTTGTTTCACCCCTAATGGAATTGGTGACAGATTAGAGGAGAATGCTTTTAATAGTCTTTCATTTATTACATTTTATTTTAAATATATTTCTGTTTCAATAATGCAAATTTAACCATGTTATGTTGTACTTTCCATATACCAAATAGGTCCATGTTGGGGCTGATATTTGGTCTTAAATTTTGCTGAACTAGAAATTTATGCAGCAAGAGACTGTAAAAGGTAGGTTAATCATTTTGCTATGTCAACACTCATATAGGATGGTCAAAGATCTCACATAACTTTTTGTTATTTAGTTAGGTCTTTATAATGTTTTGGTTTTTTTAATGTATGGAGTGGATGAGATCGTTTTTGAAGGAATTTGATTTCTTGGTTGATCATTTTGAAGGAATCAGCCATTTGATAAGTAATCAGAATTAATTATAAGTTACCTCTGAGACACACGATGACAAGTTGATTCAATTCAAATTGTTTTGCTAGGTTTTTTTTAATGTTGATTCAATCAAAGTACCTTCTAAAAAAAATCACCCAAATGAAATGTTAACTGAAGTGTCTTTATTATCACAATCATGTGCATTATTTCTCAATAAAAACACCCACCTGATGGAATACTAATTGGCAGGTCGAAGCTAAACTATGTACCTCTAGATTCGTATGTTAACATCCAAGGTTCTCATGAGTAGATGTATTTTGATTCAATCTTTTTGGAGTTGACTTAACTTGTTCTTGTTGAATGAGAGATATTTAATGTACGAGTTTGAGGACATATATATATTTTTTCCTTTTTGAGAAAAAGAGGTCATGTTACAAAAAGTATGACAACGAAGTTTTTGATTTGTATTAGAGAAACAACCTGCGAATACTTTTTTTTAAATGCAAAAGTAAGCTCACTATATCAATCCCTCTTGATACATAGGTGAAAAACAAAAATGTAGTTTAACTTTTTTATATTTTATAGTAGTAATTTAGTTTTTAAAAATATGATAATTTTTGGCATTGTTCAAAGGATGCAAGTATGGGTGTTAAAAAAAAACTATTCAATTTATAACATTTCACGATAGTTTACAAAAGAATCTGAAAAGATTTGGCAAGTAAAACGTTTTTTGTTTAAATAAATGCAGTTTCCATAGAAAAAGTTTAATAAATTAGCATGAATTGAAGGTTCAGTTGAATAGAAGCAAGATATTCAAAGCTGTTATTCTTGGTCTGTTAATCATGCTGTTGAATCTTTTTGGGATTTATGGCTCTGTATTGTCTGTGATTGCATAAAACTTGGTAAAAGACCTCAAATTGTGGGAAGAGTGCCATAAGGAGAAAGTGAGATGGAAGAGATCTTTGTAGGGAACCTTGGGGAATATTTAATTTCCAATCTTCGATAAGCCGAAGAAGGGTGTGGCTTCTCGGAGGCTTCTTCAATTCACAGTTTTTTAGAGGAGAGTGAGAGATTGAGAGAGGGAGATATTAGGAAAAAGAACCAGAGCCTTTTAGGAAAGAGTAAAGGACAAAAAAGATCACACTTTCCACTTATTGTCTAGTTTATACATGAGATGGAAGGATTATAAAATTATCTAAGAAGTACAACAAGAACTGTATTGTTTACTCTTCTGTGATGTTTCGATTGAAGAGCAATATCATGAATATGAGGTATTGCAGACTAATTTTTAAATAATGCTCGTACGCGACGGTTCCTTATCCCTGGGTGATGAGACCGATTCCCAGTATCGGGCGACGTCTTTAAATAAGAGATTGGCGGATGTCCTGTTTGATCGTGATGGCTTTGTCAAATTGCTACATTCGCAGAGATAGCGATAGGTTTAAGTCATCTTCTTGAGGAAGGCAACGATGAGCTGGCTAGCCACTGCATCAGGTGTTTGATTCAATCAGTTTGACAGATGGGAACGATTCAACCAATTTGGTGGGTGGGCTCGATCCTGTGAGATAAAATAAATTAAAATTTCCTATACCCGTATTTGTATATACACACGCAAAGACCTCTCATACACAAGATTTATGTTTTAATGCTTCAAATGACCATGATGATGATCATCTTTTCTTAAAAAAAAAAAAAAAATCAAAGGGTAGATTTTGTAAACCCTAACATGATGTTTGCTAAACATTTGTTCTGCTTAGCCATTTTGATTGTATAGAATAAAGTAATTTTGATGCAAGGGACTGATTATGAGCACGCCTTGGCGCTTTAATGAACAATATACCACAACACTTATTTCAAGCTTGGCTGTAATTTTTGGTCTAATAATATTTTTATTTCAAACTGTGCTGTCTGAAGGATTTCTACAGCGGTGTATTTTGACATCATTCAAGTTTTCCTCACTTAACTATTATTTTACTAAAAAAATATTTAGTTTAAATTTAGCTAGGCCTTTTCACCTATGTTAAATGAGTTTTTTAAGCTGCTAGATTTGGGTATCATGAGGGCATTAATGATGCATAGACCATGTTAACAAGTGAAGTTCTAACTTTTATACTTATTTTTTTCTTATTCTCAAGGGGTTAGATAGGGACAAAGATAATGTAATCAAAGTATAAAAAGAAGATTGTCTAAAGAAGATTAGATAGGGAGGCAAGATCAAAAGAAGATTAGTGATTTTGCTCGATTGGTTAGATAGTTAGGCAAGAAAAAAAAAAAAATATTGCTTTTGCTTGATTGTTTGGAAAAAAGTGGCTATGGCAAAAGAAGATTAATGCTACAATGACCTTAAAGAGGATTTTATTTTGTACTGGCTATGGTGGTTGGGAAGGAGGTGGTGTTTGAAATTGTAAATTTATTTATACAAATGTTTACTGAAATGATTAGGGAAATGATTGTGTGAGATGGATTGGACGAGATAAGGGTTATTATTGTGTGGTGTGGAAGAGAGATGGGTGCCAGGGATGGAATTAGCAAGGTTAAAAGATTCAAGGAGAATTATGGTTGGCATGTAGAGGTAAAGTAAGGGGCTGATGAATGAAGAGATGAGGGGTAAGATGATTTCCTAGACTGGATGTGAGAGAATGGGAGAGTGAGAGGGAGGGATTGATGGGCAGTGAAAGTAAGGTGGTTTTGAATACCTGTTTGTGGGAGAGAGAGAGAGAGAGAGAGAGAGAGAGAGGTGTTTGAAGTTTTAAATTTATGTATACAAATGTTTACTGAAATGATTAGGCAAATGATTGTGTGGGAGATAGTTTGGAGGAGAGAAAGGATATTATGTATACAAATGTTTACTGAAATGATCAGGCAAATGATTGTGTGTGAGATTGATTGGATGAGAGAAGGGAGTTTAATGTGTGGTGTGGAAGAGAGATGGGAGCCAGGGATGGAATTAGCAAGGTTGGAAGATTCAAGGAGAATTATGGTTGCAGTTGGCATGTAGAGGTAAAGGAAGGGACTGATGAATAGAGAGATGAGGGGTAAGATGAATACCTAAACTGGAAGTGAGAGAACGGGAGAGTGAGAGGGAGGGATTGATGGGTAGTAAGAGTACAGTTGTATTGAATACCTGCATGAGAGAGAGAGGAGAGAGAGAGAGAGGTTCGGTGAATATTAAGTATGATTTTTCTAAGGTTTATTAAGGTCAATAATTATATACAGCTTTGAAAGTGTATATTAGGTGACGCAGTATGTTTTCCTTTTTGTAAATTGCTAAAATACCCCTATTCCAACAAGCACTTGCATATGATTATGGTTGTTAAAGGAAGTGATGTATTACATTGTTAATTTCTGGGTCAAAGATAATGTAATCACCTTCTAAATCTATATTATTGGTTTTGCAGTTAATTTTTACTGTTGCTTCTTGAGTGTTTACTGTGATGGCCAGCAATCCACAAGCTTCTGGGCCACAGGTTGGTTGTACATTCGTAATTTTGGAGTACTCTTCTTAATTTATTGATTTGTTATAAATATTGAAATATGTATGAGAGTAGGAGTTTTTGTTTATTATGGTTTTCTTAATAAGATTTTTGTGTATAATTTTTTTAATTTGAAGCCTATAAGGCCATCTGTCGTAGTATCTGCTGGTCCCCCTCAAAATTTTGGTCCCCCAATGCCCATGCAGGTCAGATCTTTTTTCTAGATTTTGAGGTTCTTGTTTATACTTAAAATGAAGTAATTTTCCTTAAATTATTTTCTTTTAATGATGCAGTTTAGACCTGTTGCTCCACCTCAACAACCTCTTCAGTTCAATCCGGCAAGTGCCCAACAATTTAGGCCAAATGTTGGAATTTCCGGTCAAACTCAGGTATCACACTTTTCCAGACCCTCATAAAATCTGTCACCTGTGTTAAGTGCAATCACGCCATAGTGCATTTTTATTGTAGGCGATTCCAATGCCGTACCTTCAACAAAATCGGCCCATCACAGCTGGTGCACTTCAGACTCCACAAAGCATGCAGTTGCCAAATAATATTGTGCCTAATCTAGGTGGAGTTGGGATACCTCTTTCTTCCTCATACACGGTAATTTTATACATTTTACCTTTTTTTTTCTAATGAATCAGAGAAGTTTCCCTTTTTACGTTGTTTTGCCTGATTTTCATTGTTATTGCTGTAGTTTGCAACATCTTATGGACAACCGCTGAATAGTATGAATGCCTCTTCGCAGTATCAACCAATGATGCATTTGCATGCGCCTGTTGCACCAGCTGGTGGACCTTCTTGGAATGCATCTGGGGCTCAAACCTTACCTTCTGTAACACCTTTGATGCAACCCACACAACAACCTACAATTATAGGCTCTTCTGTAGTGGTGAGAATATTCTTAGTTTTTGCACGTTCGTGTTAAATATAGTGTCTATTTGGGGTTTTTTTTTGTTTGTAGTTTATTGTTTTCTTGGATTATGTTCTTACCTGAATGTCTTAAACAAAAAATATGTGAGAGAGAGAGAGAGAAAGAGAGAGAGAGAGAGAGAAGGCGCCTAGCAAACAGGCAGCAGGGGAGTGTTTATTTTTTAAAAAATATTATTAAAAATATTAAAAGCACAGTCTATTTTTACAGTAAAAAAAATCAACTTATTTAATTGAAAAGAAAAACTAATTAAGCAAAAAAGTGCTGTTATTTTTTTGTTTTTAAAAAAACAAAAAAAAAATAAAAAAAATACCCCTAACAAGACCATAATGTCAGATATCGTTTTTCTCTTAGCTATTGTATGCAATTTAAACTATAATGTTAATAGTAGTTTTACAAATAATGCAGGGTACAAATGTACAACCTGGTCCGGCTGAACAGGTAACATCTGATTGGCAGGAACATACTGCTGCAGATGGAAAAAGGTGTTTTCTAGCAGCTCATTTTTAGTTTTCTATTCGAGGCATTCTAAAAGACTTCTTACTTTTAATTATGCTATGCTAGTTGATTCATACTTTCTCTCGAACGACATCATTTAGTTTACTGTTGTGTTTTGTTATTTCTTTTGTTCAGATATTATTATAACAAAAAGACCAGACAGTCAAGTTGGGAGAAACCTTTTGAGCTCATGACGCCTACTGAGGTGGGTTATATCATGGAATAAGTGCTTTTAAACTTTTTATTGTTTTGCTTATGTTGGTTTTTTACTACTTGCTTTAACTCAACTAAAAATACAGTTTTATAAGTCTCTTCTGTGAATGCTCTGTATTGTAGCTGAAACTAAATTAATCACCATTTTTCTATGATGAATTTATGCTGTTTAATATTGTTTTATGCAATCTTCTGTTTTTTTGGTTGTTTGTCCACTGTCTGTAGAAGACTTTTTTACATATTTGGAGAGAAAATCAACTGCTTTATGCGATAATTTTGAAGGTGGTATTCCACTTTTTTCAAGGGAGGAAATTGTTGCTATTTTCTTTTATTTCATCATGGAGGGAATTTCTTTATTCACTGTTGGGAGCTAACAATGTGATGCCCATAAACCTTCATTTACTTCATCTTTGTATTTCTTTTGTCTATCTCAAATTGCTAGTTATCAGCAGGAGAAAAATATGCGAGGTTTATCTTGCTGTTATGTGAAGTGATGTCTGCTCCTTTTTTTTTTTGGAAAGTATAGACTCTTTAATGAGCAATGAATATGATGTTTTAAGGGGCAGCATACGGTTCAAATCGAACAAAATGTAGTTTTTGGGAATAGGAGATAGATTCTGTGGAATTCAAAAATATATTTATGGTACGTGTAAAATTCTAAGAATATAAATGACAGAAGTTCATGCAGATAGATTAATTTAAGAAAAACCGTTGTGCTAAAGTTTTTGTTTAGTGTTAACAAACAAGCTTAGCACACATTTTAAAACTTTACAGTCTAAATATGTGAACCCGGAATAAATTCATCTCTATATCAAGAATTCATGTCATGAAAGCAAAACCAATAATTATGTGTTTGTGTTCAAGTAGTTTAAGCTATAGTATTCAATCAAGTTTTGAACCGGCCAAAATGTTTATTCATGATGATTGACATTTTTTTATATTGAATATTAGTGGTGAGGTTGTCAAAGAGATTTTGTGCTATGGGCATTTGATGACAAGATTGAGGGTGGGAATGATGGGATAAGGATTTACATATTCGACAAATAAACTTCATTATTTATATATATATATATATATATATATATATATATATATATATATATATATATATATA
>NEWO01000010.1:413577-473812 GCA_003013225.1 Phalaenopsis aphrodite
TATATATATATATATATATATACTAATTATTATTTGTCAGAAGAATGAAAAATTGAGCCATTGCTGGCTATTCACATTGTTGGAGATTTGATTAGCTTGTATGTGTGTTTTGAATGTTGTGATTTATGACATGTTTATGATATGCTGTTACTCTTTATTGCATGGATAAGCTGACATTTCTGCAGATATGTTGCTGAGCGCCATTTAGTTTATCACTAAAAAGGTTAAGATGCATAATGTTTTTTTTCTTTCAGTTTCTCATTTCTCTATTCATGTAGTGAATACCATTTGTTCTTGTTATTACCAGCCTTTCTTTACTGTAGCAAATTTATGCTGCTCATGTTTTTTTCCCTGTACTGCATATTTCGTTCCTCAATTTGAGGTTCATTTGATTCCTTCATCTTTTTTCAGAGGGCTGATGCATCTACAGAGTGGAAAGAATTCCAGACTCCAGATGGTCGGAAGTAAGGGCTTGCTTTTTATTATTTTACTACCTCCTTAATATATTGAAATACTTAAATTCAAAATGAGTTTAAATTAAGAATTACAGGGCTTGCTTTTAATGTTTATTATTTTATGGTTGATTTACTGAAGAAATGTTTGTTTTTTATTAACAAGCTGTATATTCAGGTTATTGTCTATGATGCGTTTCACCTTGTTAATACCTTGCAGATATTACTATAACAAAGTGACAAAGCAGTCAAAATGGTCAATTCCTGAAGAACTCAAGGTGTTTTTTTTTCAAAGATATATTGCCAACTTATGTTTTATTTTTAAATTTATATGCTAGAATGTTTTAATTAGATCAGAATCTCAATCATGTTTATGGTAATTAAACTGAGAATTTTGATGATGCTTTACCAGCCATGTGTATGGTAAAGAAGGCATATACTTTGGTCAAGTTAATGGAACTTGGAATTTAGATTATGGTTTATTGGCAAAGATTTGGTGAGGATGGGCATTATAATTATTAAAGTTAGCTATTCAACCATATTTAGAGCCTACAGGGAGGAGGCTTTTAGGGAAGGCTTAAAAAAACTTAAATAGCTGTGGCGTGGTTTATGTATGATACTGTGTTGAGATAATTGATTATTAATTTATTATGCAACTATTGTTGTTATTATTATTATTATTTTATTTTTGTAATTTTGCAGCTAGCCCGTGAGCAGGCAGAGAAGGGAGCGAATCAGCCAGCCCCTGCAGAACCTGCAGTTGCTTCTCTTGCGCCACCAGCTCAGAGTGCTATCGTTGAGATACCTTCTTCAACGACACAAAATGATTCGGCTCCTTTATCAACAAGTGCAGTTGCAAGCCCAGTCTCTGCACCAGTCTCAAACCAAGCTGCTTTACCTCCTTCAGGATCATCTGTTGTTGATGCAACTGCTGGAACAGCTTCCAGTTCTTCCATGGGAACTGCTGCTCCAGTTTCTGTTTCTGACCTCAACAACCCTGCTTCCTCAGTGATAGCTTCTGTTTCTGGAAGCTCAGATATTCTTACTACTGCAGCAGATACAATGCTTGGGACTACGAAGTAAGAACAGTTTAATCAGCTTTTAATGTTATGCTTATTATTTTAAATTTTCTCATGTCTGTTAGTATAAGAAAATGTGCATGGATGTAGGTGTCTGATTATATTCATGAGCCAACTGCACATTTATTTGTAACATATGCCATAAGATTATGATTCTCATGCTTATGCTTGATATGTCCACTGTTCTGTACAATAACTGATAGAAGGTGTAACCATCATGCAGTTTTATTATATTAATCTCATAGGATTATGAATGAAAAAAATGCTAAAAATTCAGTACATGCAGGAAAGTTGCTCTAAATGATTTTTGAAGGATAAGTTTAACATCCTGGGTAGCAGTTAGAAAGAACGAATGGAACTGTTGGGATGTGTGCCGCTTTATATGCATATTAAATATACACATTCATATGTTGCATTCAAACATATGGTACCTGTTTTTAGTGTGTGCTTGTGCATGCTGTACGTAGTTTGGGTTGAATAAAACTGCAGCACATTTATGTTTCAGAGCCATTCTATTTGTAAAGATTGTTATGGTTCTACCTGAGCTAATGGCATGGAACCACTTGACTTCACATTGGTTTCTTGCTTTTAGGACTTTTTATTTTTCTCGAGTGTGGGAGTTAATTCATTGTTTTAAAGGAGCAACAAGGACATTTTGCTTTATGCATACACATCTTCGATATGTGGATATGCTTTAATCTTCTCCATTTGTTCTTATGAAACACTTTGCAGGATGTTTCTTGTGTTATTTTATCTTTGGATGCTGGGTAATTTTGATGTTTTCACATTTACAGGAGCATTAACGAGGATTCATCTCTACCAAATCTTGTAAATGTTACGGATGGAGCATCTGTTCAGGACCTGGAGGTAATTTTACATAAAACATAATCTCTATGATCCTTAATTTATTAGTAGCTTGCTGCACTCTTCTACCGTGTTTTTCTTGGTAAATTTCTCCTTAACCAAACAGAATTGGAAGGTAAAGTTGTAATTGACCTGCTTGCTGAATGCTCTTGGTTGAATTAATTGAATAGACTACGTACAATATTTTTTTGTTTTCCTTACATAAGAGTGAAATTTTTGTGTATGCTAATTTCAGCTGCTCGCTCAAGCAATTTCTGCCATTTGCTCATTATTTGTCTTCCATCATAACTCTACTTCGTCTTAGATGGGAACTAGAGTTCCTTTCTAGGATTATTATGGAGATGCTGAAATCTTGTTTATGCTTTATGTTTGGTTGAATTTCTCAAAAAGAATATTGTAGTTCAGAATCTGAGTATTTTTCTTGTGCATTCTATAGGGTTAGTTGTCAATCTTTATGATGGTATGTTTTGAGGTTGGATCTTGCGTATGTTGTTTCAAGTTTTTTTACTTGTAGTAGCAACATTTTTCTATGAAAACTGTTGGGAGAGATTGGGATGATAACTGTGAAAATTTATTAGTTTGTAACCAAACAATATCTGAGTATGTGTTGAGATATGCAAGCAAAGACAGAGAAGTTATATGGGATTAAAATAATAATGCAACTGAAGGGGCAATGTATTGTCTATTTTTGTTTTCTGCAATATTTGGACATGCTAAGAGTCCTCTTGTAAAATTTGCACAGCATTCTGTTGCACCGTGCCTACACTAAGGGCTATTTAGTCTTTTTTTCATTTATTATTGTTTAATATAAATAGGTCTAATTTGCTTAGGGTTATGCATGAGATTGTTGTTGTGAGTCTTAGGTTTAGAGTTTGTGAGAGATTTCTTATCCCTTGAATTATAGGAATTGAGAGAGATCGATTCTCTTGAGTTGTAGGTCTTTATCAATTATTTTATATCTTTATGGTTGTATTTTTACTTTTGAGAAATAAAATATTTGCTTTGTCTTAATTACTATGGGAAATAATTCTATTTCTACGAAGAATCCTATCACATTCATAGTAAATGGAGTTCAGAGTGTTTCTTATTCGATTTCGATTTAATTTTAATTTAGAAGATTTACATGCTTACCGCCCATTTTCTGTGCTGTCACGTATCTAACGCTAAACTTCAATTTTTTACATTTATCACTTTACTTTAGAACTAAAGGCCTTCGTTTGAGTAGAACTAAAACTGAATACATGGAATATAATTTTAGTATTAGTAGCTCTAGTGAGAGAAGTGTAACTTTGGGTGTTCAAATTATTAAAAGGTGTGAACGATTTAGATATCTTTGGTATGTTGTTCAAAGCGATAGTGATATAGATGGGGATGTTAATAGTAGAATTCAAGTTGGTTGGTTGAAGTGGATGAATGTTTTGGGCCTTTTGTGTGATAGAAAAGTACAACTTAGACTGAAAGAAAAATTTTATAAGACTGTGGTGAGACCTGCAATACTCTATGGCGCTGAATGTTGACCTTTAAAAGAGAAGCATAATACTAAGTGTTGCCGATATGAGAATGAGTAGGCGGATTAGTGGCTTTACACTTAGAAACAAAATGTGAAATGAATATATTCGTGATAGGGTTGGTGTAGCTCATGTGAAGGACAAAATTAGAGAAAGTCGTCTTAGATGGTTTGGTCACATTAAGTGCCGACCATCCGATGATCCGATTAAGAGAGTAGATGTTTTAGATTTGACTTATGTTAAGAAAGACAGTGGTAGACCTAGGAAGACTTGGGCTTATTGTATGAAAAATGATTTTAATTTATTAGAACTAAATAAAACTGTCTCTAAATAGGACGCAATGGAGAAAAAGGATTATGTAGCCGACCCCACGTAGTGGGAGTAAGGCTTTGTTGTTGTTGTTGTATCACTTTACTTTTGCATGAAAGGATATATTCTAAATAGGGGTATTTTTGATGTGATATGAAAGATTTTAGTGTTATAGATGTAAACAATAAGGTTTAAGTACGAACTATGTATATTCATAGAAATATGTAATTGTTTTTATGATTTCTTGGGACTCTTGTTTGAAAAAGGAAAAAGTAAAGAAAAAATATTTACGTACGTCATACACACGCAGAATTGTGTGAGTTATTCGGATGATATTGGAGGGTTATGTTGTTGTTATTGGGGTTAATACGCCCAATAACCTCGCAAAACCCTCGAATGACAGGAAAAATGATGAGCACTGAACCGCATAATATATTGGTAGGTTATTGAGATGTTATAACATCTCAAGGGCCCCAATAACTGAGTTATTAGAAGGTTATTTGGGGTCATACGCACGCAGTCCTGCGTGCGCATGATGTGCGTAAATAGCGCTCAAAGTATAGAGCCCGCGCTTGAATCTTCTAATTTCGTGGACATATATTTTATTTTGCTATGATTTATGCTGGTGGATTTATTTTACTTTCAGAATGATATAGATTTTCTTTTCCTTATCACACATTTAACATACTTAATTTTCATTTCCTCTTCACACAAGTTGAAAAACAGGCTGTTGTGGAAGAATTTCTTATATTTCACATTGCTATTTATTTCAACGGTTTCATGGGGTTGCTGAAACAGCGAAATTGGGAAATCCCTTTGGTAGGACTGCATCCATGTAATTTTGTGTTCTCAAAAAAAGAGTGGGGGCGGTTGCCTTTAAATACATACAACATAAATTTTCTGTATTTATATAACTAACATATAAACTTCCATATTTACATTAATAGCACTCTAATCTTTAATATCATATCAAGAATGCCACATCTATTAACTTCTAAAAAGTGAAGCACACCTTCTCATATATATGTTCTTGAGACTTTTTGATTCCAAGTTTTGTCAAGGAAAATGTAACTAGTGACAAGATTCTTTTATTTTTCCGGTGTTGTTTTAAGTTAAGCAAAGTGTGGGATTTATATTATTAAGTTTTTGGTCTCATCAATTTGCTTTTGAGAAGTAAACTAGTTGAGTCCTGAAACTAGTTTTAGGAGTTGGTTATGCTTGCTGTTTATGCACTCTTTGTTTTAGATCATTCTTACTGCTGGAGAGGATTAAGAATCCATTAACTTACCTAGAGCATGTTTTATCATAGCGTGATTTGTTTTTGTTAGGAAGCAAAAAGAGGCATGCCTACTGCTGGGAAAATAAATATTACTCCCTTGGAAGACAAATCAGTTGATGAGGAGCCTTTTATTTATGCTAATAAGCAGGTGTGTCATTTTTGCTTGATCACTTTTTCTTGGCCTCGCTTATGATGATCAACTTTAATTTGGTGCAACAATTTGTTGCAGGAGGCTAAAAATGCCTTTAAATCATTGCTTGAATCGGCCAATGTTGAATCAGATTGGACTTGGGAGCAGGTTTTTCTATCAGCAATATTTATTGTAATTTTTGTATCTCCAGTTACGTTGATTGCTAACATTAAGTGAATTATAGGCTATGAGAGTCATCATAAATGATAAAAGATACGGTGCTCTAAAGACTCTGGGGGAGAGGAAACAGGCTTTTAATGAGGTGTGCTTGTTATGACATTTCCTCAAAAAAATTCATTTGATTTTGACCTGTTAAAGTACCCAGGAATATGTTTTGTTTCCTGGCCTTTTACTGAGAATAACTTCTCTATCTATGTTGCGCCATATTTGGTTTATTCTATTTCTGTTTTATCTTAGTATTTGGGCCAAAGAAAGAAACAGGATGCTGAGGAGAGGCGAAATAGGCAGAAAAAGGTCCGGGAGGATTTTACGAAAATGTTAGAGGTACTATAATTTATGCTTTAGAGTCAGCTTTTTTCTATTTCTATGCTAAGTTATGTTTGTTTTTAGGAATGTAATGACCTCACTTCATCAACAAAATGGAGGTAAGAATGTTATTCTTTGCTTATTTTAGGTTTCTACCTTATATCTTGATATCCCTTCAATTCTTTTCAGTTTCAATTGGTTGCTTTTAATCTATATGATTGAAATTGTCTTTTTATTTTACCGTCACTGCAGCAAAGCTATAACCATGTTTGAAAATGATGAGCGCTTCAGTGCTGTTGACCGGCCTAGAGACCGTGAAGATCTGTTTGATAACTACCTTGTTGAACTTCAGAAGAAGGTTTCATTTTATTGGTTTAGATGTCTGCATATGCAAGATGTTTTCATTTTCAGTTTCCTTGTTTCTATAATTATAATGACATTTTTGCTGTTATGTTGGATTGACTGAGAGACTTGTAATTCTTTGCCCTTCTAGATAATCTGTTTTGTTCTAAATTACAGTAAATTTTAATTGCGGCAGCATACATTCTATGTAATCTATTTGGTATTGTTTTTTAGATTATGTTATTGTTTTGTTCGTTCCAGTTGCGCTGAAGATCTTCTGGTATGGGGTAAAGTTTGGGTTACTTTAATTCTGTCAGTTTATTTTTGGACTTTTGCAATTACTGATGTAAAATCTTGAATTGCCATCTAATTAGCCTTGAAGTTGCTTTTGTGATGTTTATGGTTGAAATTTGCAGCAGTCTTTCATTATGTAGCATAGGACTGTCTCAAGTTTTGCTTATTAGTTCATTTAGCTCGGCTCATGAACGATTTGTGAGCCCTGGTCAACTCATGAGTTAGCTTGACATAGTTTTAACCCTAATTGCATTTTTAATGATCTACTAACATAACATACCTCATGTGCTTGAGCGAACCTGCATGTATCCAGAATATAATGAGTTTGCCTTGATTCTTTCGCATACTTTCTACCTTCTAATCTGAGGTTATTTTACTTTTAAATTAAGATTCGTGTGTTCTACACAACTATTTATCCCATTCTCCAGTTCCTATAGTTTGGGTAAATTTCATTCCAAGAATTTCTTGCATACTTTCTCTCAGGCTTTAAGGCTTAGCATAGTTCTTCTAAAGCATTTAATCTTACTGAGCATGGTTAATTGCTGAGTCTAATGTATTGTGTTAAATTTTCAACCTTTTTTTTCTGCTACATTTTTTTTATGTGCCATAACTTCTAATTTGATAGCTTTGCTGTTATGGAATGATACAGGAAAGGGCAAAGGCAGCTGAGGATCATAAGCATAATATAATTGAATATAGAGCTTTTCTGGATTCCTGTGACTTTATCAAGGTTCTGCAAGATGCCCGCTTATTTGGTAAACACGGCAACTTAGATATTGTTTTACCTTTTTTTACTGTATACTTAGGCAAATACACAATGGAGGAAAGTGCAAGATCGTTTGGAGGATGATGAAAGATGTTCTCGACTTGAAAAAATTGACCGTCTTGAGATTTTTCAGGTTAGTCACCCTCACCTTATTTGTTAGCTTTTTGGGTTCTTAACTTGGTGTTGCTTTGCAGGAGTACATTCAAGATCTAGAGAAGGAAGAAGAGGAGCAAAAGAAGATACAAAGGGTTCTTTGAATTTCTTAGCACCTTAATTTGTATGTTTTTTATGATTTAGATATTCTTACAATGATAATTGCAGGAGCAATTACGACGACAAGAGCGAAAAAACCGAGATGCATTTCGCAAGTTGATGGAAGGTGATATTGCTGCAGGCGTTCTTACTGCTAAAACACACTGGCGGGAGTATTGCATGAAGGTATTTTTGTGTATTTTGAGTTGTTTTATCTATATCTTAGGCTCTTTATTTATTTTGTTGTGATGGCTTCTTTTTTTTTTTATTAAGGTCAAGGATTCCGCACCCTACTTGGCAGTAGCATCAAACACTTCTGGTTCAACGCCAAAAGATCTATTTGAAGATGTTGCTGAGGAACTGGACAAGCAGGTACAGTTTTGCGTTTTGCAGGGCACGATTGTTGCATATCTTTTTTCTTAACTTACTCATGCATGGTAGAGATGGTGCTTGTATGAGAACACAATGGAGACAATTTAATCATTGCTTTGTTTAACATATAATCTTAAAATTTTGCTGATTTTAAAAACTAAATAGTATTATTTTCATTAGGATTGTAGCTCGTATTATTTGTAAATGCTAGTTTTTTCTATCTCAAAATTTGAGTTGTTCAATTTAAAAGATTAACAAGAATCGTATAGGAAGATGAATTCTTAATTACCTGTTCAGTTTTGGTTAATATATGGTGTTTATCGTTGAAAGCACAAATACTTCATGTGGGATCATATGTTTTTGTTTGGATGTTGCAAGGTGCATTATGATATTCTGTAAAAAAATGTTGCAGGCATATGATATGAGTTTCTTCCGCGCTTACATTAAAGTTGTAAACTATAAACTAGATTGATTAAGCATGCCGAGATGGAACTTAATCAAATTTTAGCATATTGCCTTCATTTTCTGGTATTAGTATTTTTTTTGTTCTATTATGTGGCTTGTGAATCAGGCGTATATGAGACTGTTAAGCTCAAATGCTTCTTACTGAGTTTTATTTGAACATGATTCGAGCTTAAAGAGTTTTCATGCTTGTTTTAGCTAGCTTAAAGCTGAGTTCATACTTTTTGTCTTATGTTCAGCTTTAATTAAATTCTAATTGAGTTTGATTACAAAGTTAATTTAGCATCGTTACTGACTAATTCAATAGAATTCATACTTTTCATAAATTTTTGCTTAATTTAGTTTTCCACTCAGCTCACAAAAAACTACGTAGGTGATTCGTTTAAAAGCTATTAGCAGAAAAATATATAGTTTTGTTGAGCTATTCGTTGAACAAAAACAGAGATTTTGTGTTGATAAGTCAGCTTCTGTTTTGTCTGTTTATCAGTTTATTTTCCTTCGTACACTTTGTAATTTGTGTAAATAGCTATGTATAATATGACAACAAACTGGCAATGTTCAAATGAATATCAAATTGTACATTTTCAACATTAATTGACTTAATTCCTCAAAATGCTTCTGGAAATAGAAAATCATGACATAGTCTTGTTAAACCGTGGCATGCTCGGCACATGGAAGGTTCCTTGTTTTATTGGCCACTTGAGAATTGCAATTCAATTGATGTTTTGTACGATGGCATGCTCGGCACATGGAAGGTTCCTTGTTTTATTGGCCACTTGAGGATTGCAATTCAATTGATGTCTTGTACGTAGGAATGTAGGTAGTAGTAGTATTTGGGTTTCTAACAAATCTTTTTTGAGATGCCAAAATTATGTGAGGAGTCACGGTTACAAATTTTTTAATGTTGTAACAGTTTTTTTTCCCCTTACAATAACAATTTTTAATATGAAAGAAATTATTTTAAATGAAAATCTTATAAGCTTCTTTTAGAAATATCAATTAAAAATTGATAATTGAAGGAACTATGAAATGAGCTGAAAATTGCATTTTTCCAAAGCCAAATTTGTTGAAAACCAAATTTTATGAATTTAAATAAATTCAGCCACACGATCAACCCATATACATGCCTAAGGCCTATATTTAAATTAAAGCCATACAGAAAAAAACCCCTGATAAAATGCGAGTTAGAGAAATCCGAATAAATATGAATTCACTCGCTCTATCTAAAGGGAGACTACTAACCTATGCAACTGAAGGAAGACAATGAGCTCACTCATAGTTATTGCCTAGAAGATTGCTAAGTTGACACAAATTATGACAAAGTTGAAACAGCTCACTAAAGATGTAAAATATGGAAGGTCGTCATTGGTGCAGAAGGATCGCAGTCAAGAATTGCATGTATGAGTACCAATTCTGCTTGCATACTTTTGTAGAGACTAGAGATATTGACTATTTACTCACATTTTACTTCAAACCACATCTGTGCTTTGAGCACTGACTCTTTTGTTTTATTTCAGCTATTGTAATGCCTTTTTTGTGCTTAGATTGGATAAACTAGAACTTGTGATTGATGTAGTATGGATATCAAAATTTGAGTCGAGTCTTTACTTAACACAGCAAAGTCTGGCACTGGTAACCAGTTGTTAAATTCATTCGGTTTTCGGTGATTTATATATGCACTTGAATAAGATGAGTTTTATTTTGTTAACTCTCATAAGGTTTTTGTGCTGTGCTGGCATTTTTAAGAAGGTTAAATGTTCAACCAAAGTGAATTAGCTGTCACTTCTTTCTCTTCTGTTCTATTGACAGTTTCATGATGACAAGGCACTAATCAAAGAGGCTATGAAGACAGGAAAAGTAATTTTGTGAAATTCAAATTTTAACTATTTTCGGTTTAATTTAGAATCAGTTCCATTGTAAAACCATTTAATTATGCAGATTACTTTGACATCGTCATGGACATTTGATAAGCTGAAGACTTCTATATCAGATAACGATGCATTGAAAGGATTATCTGAGATGAACATAAAGGTTGCTCTGCTGTCTTTATATATATATATGTATTACCCATTTGCTTGGAACTAACTTTGCTGCTGTTTATGTGTTATGCTTAAGACATGCCACCACTGATTTAGTGTGCTCGTTTCAGTCATTGGTTTAGGTGTTTTTCTTATTCTTGGTAGAATGGCTTTTACAACATTATCACATGCCAAACTTCTATGATGGATGCTTGATAAAACACTTTGTTAGATATGCCAATAGTAACATCCAAAATTGAAATAAAAATTCTTATTTGAAAAAAAATTATTTGGTGAAGTGAGGTGGATATTAGCATTATAGTCTAAAAATGCCAAGATAGGCCATCATTTCATCTCGTTTGCTTTTTCACTCTACTGGTTTGTGCCTGTAAAATGTCGAGCTTACACTATATGTGAAATTTTAGTGGTGCTTATAGGCAAATGCAAGTGATAAATTATTAGAGAGATAACGGGGAAGGAATCATCATTTAAGAGATTATAATATAGAATTATGATAACATATTTAATAAGTGCTAACTTGTAAAATGGTAAAATCTCTACAATAACATCTCATCAAGTTAATGCTTGTATATTATAAAATTTGAAGTTACTGCAAGAATTGGAGAAATAAAATTGTCCTAATGACTTTATAGAAGTATCCCTCAATTATTCTTCACTGGAGGTATAAAGCTTGATGATCTCTTCTGATAGAATTCTTTGCTGATTGAAAATTAAATTGAACGTATTTTGTTCCTTTGTGAGAAAAAGGATTGCACAATGTGAATCACTGCATGATTATCACATAAATGAACCATGGCTTGAGCAATATGAAGTATCAGGTCAAAATTTTCCCTGGATATACAAGTTAAATAGGGTTGCTCGCAACTAGATGCACATCGTTGCATAATTAGAGTGTGTATGACCTTGTATTCAGCTTGAATAGTAAGTTAACAAAAATAGTATATATTTTTCTGCTTAATTGGGCATTCATTCTGGCAATGTACAATAATTGACATAGCTTTTTGATCTTAAACTAGTGCATTGTAGTCAACATTAAAGTAAGCTTAAAATTTTTAATGTTATAAATTAACATATTCTTGGATACTTATCAATATATCATAAATTCTTGTCACGACATCCTTGTGTTGCTTAGTTGATGTCTCATATCTTACTGCACAAGTCTGCACAAGTTGATTGATAGTTAGATATGTAAGTTGATCATCAAATGACAATTGTGATGAGTATCTTTGAAGCTTGTGTTATCATTAAAAGTCAACATAATATTTGTGGGACAGTCGGCAAAATATATATGGGAGAGTCGGCAGGTTTAAACCTGATAAGCTCAATTTCCTAAGGTAGGTTAATGTCATATTTTCTTTAGAAAAATCAAACTCTCATTATTGTTACAAGCAAACTTGATGTTAAGTAAGTATTTTGGATGTTAAGTTAGTAACAAATATTTTTTGAAGATATTTATCTTCTCAATATTGAAAATATTATTTTAAATTTGAAGAATATTATCCACATAGAACGCAATGATCATATCATAAGAGGATGATGCTGTTGGCTTGAGCTCATTTATGAAATTTTTTTTTAAGTTTCGGCTTGAGCTCGATTTAAGCTTTTTTGATATTGTTTAAGCTTGAGCTCGTTTACCAAATGCTTGTTCTAGCTTTGTTTGAGCTTGAAATGAATTTGCTCATATTCTGATAATTGAGCTTTAAATGGGAAACTTGTTTGAAAAATAAGTGAGCTTTATCAAACTAAGCTTAACAATGAGATTTTAATTGAAGAAACTTCATAATCGAGTTTGAGCCTTATCGAGTTGAACTTCATCATGATGCTCTAGGGATGCCTTCTTAAGCATGGATTCTTTAATCAAACTTTTTATTCTATCTTCATTTTCTTAACAAGCTTTTTCATTGGTTTCAAATAGTATCATTTATGGTAATAAACTTCAAGTAACAACCTATTCAAGCTTTTGTTTATTTAATAACCAAGTATTTATAAAATTTTTCAAGCTTATTTGATTGTTTTATCAAACTATCATGAATGATCTCTAATTAAGCTTGACATGAATAGCTTATCTCATGCTGCATTCATTTGCAACCCTATGAATGGTGGGTGTAGATTGTAGAGTTTTTAACTCAGATACTTTGAAGGCCAACATCTGCAAGGGCTTTGTATAATGCAATTAAGCTACATGAGGACTTTGTTGAGGCCATAAATGGCTTTCCAAGTTTCATAGATTTGCTCTCCCACCTTGAGTATGATACCTACAAGATTGCTTTATATGAACTTTTTGGATAGTTCTTCTTAGAAAAAAAATTATTAATGTAACACTACTAATTATATCTTTTGTGCGGAGATTTTAGAAACACAATGGAAAGTGGTACTTGAGCAATTTTAGGATGTAGTAAGAATATTTACAAATGACACTTTTGTAGAAATGTGGAAATAAGATATAATAAGATATTATATGAAATTATTGAGGGTGTAAGGTGGATAGATTATTTTCTAGAAATAAGATATTGATACTCCTTGTCAACATTAGGAGGAGGGTCAATTTGCATTCAAAATTGATAGGTGGGAGTGTTTACCTACTATTAATCGTGTTCTGTGTGCATTCGACTGTTTTCTTTTCCCTTCTATGGCTGTTTTTAATTAACCTACTAAAAATTGTTCGGGACAGCCGTCAGCATTTTCTTTTCCCTTCTATGGCTGTATCTAAGGGTTTAGTGGTCATTCGACTGTATCTTGTTCTCGAAGTGGTGTTTATTCTTCCTCTACCTTTACCCATCCTTTCCGCATCACTCCTTATCACCCTCTCCTGCCGCCGCCGCAGCCCAGAACAACAAGAATTTGCTATTTTTCTGCATTTCCCTTCCCTCCAACCCTACTACTGCCCCACTACCGCTGCAGGTTGCTGTCCTCCTTCACCCACTCCCCTCCATATTTGCTGCCGCAACTCTGGACCGCATCCAAGCCGCATTCTCCATCTCCATTGCCGTTGCCACTTGCTTAAATCAGCCACCTGTGTTTTATTCCCCTCTCATTTTGTTGCCATCACCTTCCAACCTACCTAACCGACACTCCTCTACCTTGGATCTACCCATATTTTGTGTCGAGTGTTTTGTTTGTTGCAATTTCAGATTTCCGTTTGTTTTGCTGTAACTTTCTATTTTTATTTGAGCAATAATACTTGTTTTTCATTAATGTATGGTTAACTCCATCACTTGAAAGTACATGAAAGGAAGAAAATCCCACATCTCTTTGGAGGCAACTTGGAACTTGACTAGGAAGCAAGCATAGACTGAATATTGAGCATCCATCTTGAAAACATTTAGCTTGTGGTTTAACTTTTTGTATTTTTTGATAGTGTTTGTTGGTTTATGTATTGTACGTAGATGATGAAGTTTCTCACGAGATCCAATGAGAGAAAAAAAAACCTAGGGCACGAGATTGTTAGCTTTAAGTGTTGTGCATAGATGAAAAGAAGGAAGATGTATTTCTTTTTTTTTTTTTTGAAGATTTTTTTCTGCTTGATTTTCTTAAACTTTTTTTCAACTTGATTGAAGCTCGTCTTTGATGAACTTTTGGAGCGTCAAAAAGAGAGAGATGAGAAAGAAGCTAAAAAACGCCAACGTCTTATAGATGGTTTTTCTGACCTTCTTTATTCAATCAAGGTTTGGATTTACTTTTGTTTGTTTGAATTTACTTTTGTTTGGTTATTTGTACTGCATGAATTTGGAGAAGCATTATAACATTAGTTGATCGTATTCTTGTTTTCTAATTTTAGGATATAAATGCATCTTCAAATTGGGAGGAATTCAAATCACTTTTTGAAGACAGTCAAGAATACAGGTATCTTGTCCTGATGTCATGAAATATTTTTGCCGTCCCTTTCATTGTAGATGTATTTTTATAAAGTCTGTTGGGTTCAGCTTGTTTTTTTCCTAATCATCTTTGGCCTACTCGTCTTTGCTAGACTTTTCATATTAAACCTTTCCTCTGCACTAACTTTGGATTATCTTGACTTTATCTTTCAATTGCTCCAGATCTATTGGAGATGAGAGCTTTGCAAAGGAGATTTTTGAGGACTATGTTTCTCTTTTGCATGAGAAGGCGAAAGAAAAGGAGCGCAAAAGAGATGAGGAAAAGGTAATCAAGTCATTGTCTTCTTTTTAGATTTTTGCTGCACGCTTCCATGGTTTCCTTTGGCTGTCCATGGAACATAAGTTTAATTAAAGCATTATATGACCCATTTGGGAAGATAATATGATAATTGGCCCATTTTTTTATTCAAGTGGGTTAACTTCATAGTCTGTAAATTTGTCTTTGAATATTGGAGAGTTAGGCTTTCACACCTTTGGTTTGTTTAAGGTTTGTTTGGAGTTGTGGAGTCGTTCTAGCTGTTTGTTAAAGTAGCTATGAAACTATTATGGTCATGCTGAATATTTTGAAAGCTGCTGTTGGTACTATAAAATTTGTCTTTGAAAAGTATTGATGGTGTGCTTCCCACCATTATAAGTTCTCAAGAAAATCACAGGCTAACACAACTATGACAGCTTTTTGGAAAGCAAACTAGTGAAAAAGCCATCCTAAATGTATTTTAGTGCCATGTAAATTAAACCCTTTATGTTGTTAGTGAATCACCTGCTTATTTAGTGATAGCGAGGGAGGGAAAGGGAGCTTCAGGTTCTAGCTTGATGGAACATTTAACATGAGATTATGTATTTTGGAAAAATCAGGTTTTAGGATAAAAAAGTAGATTTAGTTGATTTAATTATGATTTCATCTCAGACCAATAAAGATCTTGGCAACTTTCTGTTTCTATATGAAGTCCATTCTACATTTATGTGTCTTGTATTGATTAACAAATATGAATGGTTATATGCCATGCTTTTTGAAAATGCATGATTTTACATGTGTTACTGAAGGCGAGCTATAGCTCACTCTATCATTAGCTAATATATTGATTATTAGTTGCTTTGCTAGCATTCTACAGGGTAATTAGATGATTGGTTTGTGGAAAAGTAACATCTTCTTGTGTAGAATACTTTATTTTTACCCCTGTTTACATTTTCCACAGTTAAAATTTTTACTTTGTTCTCTAGTCAACCAAGTATCTTTTCAATTTTACAATTAAGTCTCTCTAAATGTATGTGGTTAGTATGAATATCTAATATGAGTTTATAAAATATATGATGGGTATAAAACATTTATTGACCCATGCATATATTATACGGATTTAGTTTAGAATTTTGAATAAAACAATGGATTTCTTACCTAGTTTTACAATTATGGAAATGATTTGTTATAATCCATTATATTGACATGTCAAAAAGAGACACGTGAATGATCCTTTTATGTAAATACTGGAGTTTGATACATAAAATACTCAATAGTGTATATTTGAAGTTTAAAATGTGTATTTTTCTTATGCGCTTTAAAAATATGGGAAACAAAAGTTTTCTTTTTTATGAAAATTGTGATCCATATTTGTAGTGTACTGGTGTAATTCACAGTATTGCTCATGGAAATTTAAGCATATGCTTTACTCATTTAGGTACATTCAGTTTGAAATAAGGTTTTTTGAGGTTTTAGCTCATTCAACAGTTTACTGCGACCATGTTCATGTTCCCCAGCCTTTGATGACCCTGGTTGAATTTGCATCCGGGCCCTTTCCCCCGTGCCATATTGATTTCAGCATTTATTTATTTTTCTATAATATTCAATTTGTATGAAAAGTTTTGCTGTGACTTTGCTCCATACAACACAACTTGCCTTTTTGTATCTGAACGAAATGAGTTATTTACTGAACTGATCCCACTGAAAAAGAGTTTCTGCTGGTTGTATTTGACAAGTCTCACCTGTTTGAAGATCAAATCAGTATTACAAGCTCTGTACTTTGTCTTGTGCAATATTTGGGTAAATGCATTTTTTATACCTTCTTCCACAGGCTAAAAAAGAGAGAGAAAGAGAAGAGAAGGAAAAAAGGAGGGAGAAAGAGAGAAAGGAAAAAGAAAGAGAACGTGAAAAAGACAAAGTGAAGGAACGATCAAGAAGGGAAGATTTAGAAAGTGAAATTGTTGATGTCACCAATAATCATGGAATGAAGGATAGAAAGCGGGAAAAAGACAAGGATAGGAAGCATAGAAAACATCATCACAGTGCAGGAGATGATGTAGGCTCTGAGAAAGATGAGAAAGAGGATTCCAAGAAGTCAAGAAGGCACAGCAGTGATAAGAGGAAATCTAGAAAGGTGATAGGTGTCTTGATTATATCTGGCTTCTTTCGATTTTCTTTTATACTACAACGAAGAATTTTGAAATTTATATTCATTCTTTGCAGCATGGATATGGCACTGATTCCGACAGTGAAAACCGTCACAAGAGACATAAGAAAGATAGAGATGGATCCCGTAGAAATGGTGCCTATGAGGAGCTCGAAGATGGGGAACTTGGAGAGGATGGAGAAATCCGTTAGGTTTCACCTTACAGACTTCATCTTTTAATTCTATTTGGTACTTTCTTTAATGTATAGACGCATAGCTTAAAGACCTTATTTCTTATAGTAGACATTATTTATGATATGCTGTTTCTCCCATTTATCGAACTCCCATCTTTTGTAGAACCTCTTGTACTACTATTTTTTAAAACCTCTTTCACTTGATTTCTTTTTTCTTTCCTTTTTTTTTTGTAGAACTTATTTTCATGACAAATGCAATGAGTAATTGTTAGTTTTCTGCTTTTCTGCCTCATATTCTACTGTTTCTTAAAATTTCATTTATTATGATGTCTCCATTTTGTGAATAAGCACAAGTGTTTGTTTGTCATTATCTTCTTGTAGCTAACTAGTGTAAATTTTTTTATGACCAGCCTCTGTGTTTTAACTGTATTTTGGATGGTCTTGTTATGCTGTTCTTGTTATGTGTAGATTTAATGGGGCATTTTTTCAGCTTTTTAGTAGAAGCCTCATAAACATTTCAGTTAATATTGCTCGATAAATATGTTGGCAGAAACCATCATGGCATCAGGTGAGGTGAAGCTGTGTATGTGTTCTCATTAATAACCAGGAAAGTTTTGTTGTTATAGCTTGTTCTTTAAAATTTTTTTGTTCCCTTCTAATGTTTTTTTTATATTTTAAAAGATTTTATTTAATATGGAATAATGTCAGATTTTTTTTTGTGCTCTTTCCTTGTCTCTTTATATAAAAATGTTTTCTATTTTTGCCCTAGCAGATGAAATTGTTTATTTACATATTTTCATGACTGCACTGTATTATCCATTTTATAATTGTTTTGTTGATCTATATTATTTGCTTTCAATTAATTAAAAGTGTTTTATATTGTAGAACCATTGTCCAGCATTTTATGACTTATCCCATCTATTTGGTGTCGTGTTTATGAATTCCATTTCTTCTTTTTCCCTTGCTTGGTACTACAAGTGGTATTAAGGTTAATTTTTGTATATTTTCTCATGAATTTTTTATCAAATGTACCTTTGGTTCAATCCTTTTTTTATCCAATTCTTCAATTTTATTTTCTTGAAAAATTATCTTCATATCTTTTCAATGCATTTTTTGCCCTATTCTGTATGTTCTTTTACAACCTGTGTATTTAGGGTTTAGGTATTAAGGTTATTTTATGTATATTTTCTCATGAAATTTTTATCCAATGTACCTTTGGTCCAATCCTTTTTCTATCCAATTCTTCAATTTTATTTCCTTGAAAAATTATCTTCATATCTTCTCAATGCATTTTCTGCCCTATTCTGTATGTTCTTTTACAACCTGTGTATTTCACATTTTCTTATCTTCAATGTATGCAACTCTCCCCTCCCTTCCATTATAATCATTTCTTTACATCCTTCTTCATTACATTTATCTTAATATTCCATTTCTTTCACAGTTAACTTCTCTATCAATGGCTTCTGTCTTAACACCTATTCATTTGATATAGTTGGGTTAAATATATTATTAATTTTTTTTTCTGAATTTTTAAAATATATTTATACTGAATATTTTCCTGTATGGAAATTATTAATTTAACCATCCAATCTAATCTTGAGAATTCATAATTTCTTTTCTCTGTAATCATGCTTTTGTATAATAGATTTTCTAAAACTAAAACCTGTTACAACAAGTCAATTGTTGTAGTGCTTCCGTATATGCCTAGTTATAATTTTTTTTAAAAACTCCGACACATTATTTTTTATTAATTGCTTTTGCTAAAACATTACATCTTTAATAATTATTTTTGGCATGAAACTAAATTCATTTTTGACTCTAATGTAATTCTTTCAAGCCTCGGTTTCATTATGCTCTCCTATATATTCATATTATGGCTCATAGGTTTGATTGATGTATGATTATCATACTAGTGAACATCCACTATATTTTTATAGGGAAATTTATACATACCAGAAAATTCTTATTTATGTGCATGTTTGATGCCCAAAGTTTGATATTTACACTTATAACACCTTGGTGTCCTAAACCTATGCGTGAAAAGGGGTATTTCACTTTTAAAAGTAGTGAAGGTAGTATTTTTGATGTGATGTTAAAAATTCGAGTAATATGCATGTAAATATAAATGTATTTATGTTAGATATGTATATTCGTGAGAATTGTGTGGAATGTTTGTAAATGTCCCTTTTTAAAATTGGTGCTAAAATCCAATTTCTCTTGTTATTTAACTTTTCCTGTCTTTAAAAATCTTTAAAATTATTATTTAATCAAATTTTTTTAAGATTATTGAGAACTCATAATCTTATTTGGTATTTTATATAGACTAAAAGTTTTTCCATTGTGCATCTTCTTTAAAGTTGGTTATCCTAGTTATCTTTTGAATCATTTTATATCTCCTGAATCTTTTTATTATACTCTTTTGTAATTTTCCCCCCTTAAACTCTTATTTAGGGCCCGTTTGGCGCAACTTATTTGTTGTGCTGCGTTTTGAAACGCAGGCGGGGGCGTTTGATTTGGGCGTGTGGGGTGTGTTTCATGATAATATTTGAAATTTTTTTATTAAACTCGATCGCGAGTTCGACCCTGCGGTATGCATTCGCATGAAATATTTTATAGGGATGCCCTCTTGCGCTTCGTTTTCCCTCGTCCCGTCCCAGAGAGGAGTCGCCGAGGAGAAGAATATCGAAGGATATGCTTGCTCGCCACCTACTGCACGTCGCCTCACTCGTCGTCACGGGCCGACGCCTCCCCTACATTACTCCCGATCTCCTGGTTTCACCCAAAACCATCGCCTTTGTGGATGAAACCTCGCAATACAATCACGATTAGAGCTAGTAGGGAAGGCCACGATGAGATCGCGACATACAAAGACCAGTGATACTCCCATCTTTCTCATCCTTCTACTCCGCTCCTACCATAAACCATCGAGGAAGATAAGCCTATTCATGCCATCCTTCCAAATGTAGATGTTAGAATTTTGGATTCCACCGTGGTATTTGTTTCTAACTAGTTGACCTTTTTGTTGTTATTAGAAAATTAAGACATATACATATTTTCTTGTTATGGATTTGGTGACGGGATTCATTTTTACTAAATAGGATGAATTTTTTTTTGTGATATTTTATTTTTGTCTTTATCTTATTTTTGTACTGTTATGAAGTGAATTTTTTGGTTCTAAACTATCAAATATATAGTCATGACAGTTCTGTTATAAACAACACAATTGTATAGGGGCAGAATTATCATTTATCCAGAAATTACTTCAAATCAGTTGTTTTTCAAACACACAAACCAAACAGTCAGTTAGTTTATCCAGATCAGTTGCTGATCAACAACTTATCTGGATCATCAGCTTATCTGAATAAGTCGGATAAGCTGCAGTCGCCCCAAACCGACCCGTAATCTTTTGTGTACGGAACTCTGAAAGAACACTTCTCCTTTGTATTATATTTTTTTATACCTTGTAACCATCGATTTGGACTTCCTAAAATCTTGTTCAGTAGTTTGTGGATCTAGACATCTTACCCCATATTAAATTTGTCTTCACTATGGGATTCCGACTTGCCTCTCCTAATACCTTGAAATATAAAAAATTTCTTACATTTTGAGTTCCACAATCTTTTAGAAATTTGTAAGCTTGTTATTTTTTGTATTTATAAGATATACATTAGCGTATGCTATTCTATGTTGGTGATCCTTTTTTTGGATCAACTTACAATATTTGCACAAAGTAGAATTTTCTTTTTTCAAGGAAAAGTAAAGTTATTCATGAAATGATCTTCGCTTTTTCAGAAGTATTTATTTTTCTCGTAATCTCAGAATCTTTTTTTTTGTAAGGTCATATGATAGTAACAAAATCTATAGTTTTCCCTTCACATATCTATATCTTACTCATGATTTGTCCTCCCATTGCCTAATCTAGTAAATTCAATAAAAGTTTATTCTAGATTACAATTACAAGGATCTTAGGATTCACAGATTACAAGGAACTAAATATCTTAAGACTTTTTATTCATTATGGTAAAACAATAGATACACAACTAAGAACTTAAATGATAATGAAATGATCAATTAAATTCGAATAACTCATTGATAAATTTTTAAAGATTTACAGTTTATTCATCACAATAAGTGTTTAACTTGTGCCAAATTTGAAAATAAATCAAAAGCACCAAAATCTAATAAGTTATGTAATAAAATTTGATCAAGAAAAAAATTTAGAACTAGCATTAGTACAAGGTGATTACTTTTTCATATTAGTCCCAAATTTTTTATTGACTATTAATCTTCCCTCCTATAATCATCCTGACTCCCTACTTGAGGATTTATTTTTGTTTGGATTTATTTACTTTGAAATTAGAAAATATTAATGTTTTTGTTAAAATTTAACTTATGGAGGATTTACATACATATAATTAAACTTTTATTTATTCACATATCTAAAATCATAGTTTTTTTTTTGTATGTTATCATAATACTTAATATGCATGAAAGGTGTATTGAACTAATAATTTAATATTTTTGGCTAAATTTTAATGGAATTTAAAGATTTGTGTATTATATTATCTAAATACAAAGTTGTAGGTGTTGAATATTTGAATATGTAAAAATCAGTGGTATATATATGTTTAGATAGAAAGAAATTTAAATTCAAGTTGATTTAATTTTATATTGTAATGTTTATCTTAGAAAGAGATTGATAGTTTGAGTTTGATCAGTTGAGTAATATTTGAAAACTGTAAACTTTAGTTTATAAACATGTCTTTCTTTTATGCTTTCTCAAGTTGGTCTTCTAATATCTGTTGATTTTCTCCTTCTGAAGTCATCTACATCAGAGATAAGTGATCGGAGACTTATATTTGTTTATTCTTTATTCTTATTGTAACCTCTTTTGATGATGATCGATCTCTCTTCCACACAGTATCTTGCATGTACTTGGCTTAGATTTGCACATCCCCTGTCGTTCTACATGTGATTTGTCTACAAATATCCTTTATCCTTTAAACCCTAAATGCTTTGCTTTCTTTTTCTTTCGTTCTCTCAATCATAATCCAAAGCTCTAATTAAATTTTGTTAAAATGCACTCACACTTTCAATTCCAATATGGGTGCCCCATCATCTGATTCATTATAAAGCTAATTCTTTTTTTGACATGAACTAGTCCACATCAAATTCATTGGATTGATATGCCAAAATTTATATCAAATGGTTTTCAGTTTTTTTTTTTTGGATTTCATAATCAGCGTGATGGAATTGTTTAGGATACATGGTTTAATGTGGAAGGCATATGACTACCACAAAAGCACACTCATCAAGTTCTGAAGTTGCCAATATTTGTTTTGGAACTAATTTTATTATTTTGTTGATATGTTTTCTTTGGTTCTTTTGCATAACCCTGGTGTATGCGAAGAAGATTTTGGACATGAATTAGATTTGATTAAACATTATTGAACAAAATATTACTTAAAAGCTTCTCGAAAATAAAGTTGAGGATGCACTTTTATAAATTAAAATGAAAGAACCATGTCACATATATTTTATGTAATTGGAGCGCGACTAGTTATGTATTTTAAAGAAGTTTCAATAAAGCGGGGTACATTCTTGACAAAAGAGACAAATGAAATGCACATTTTTTTATACTAAGGTTAGTAGGGTTTGAGCCAATGCCCTTATTATTGGGTGTTGAGGTATGGAATACTAAGCCAAAGCCCAATTCATGAAGTTGAGGATGTTTTCAATTATTTTTATTGATGTTATATGGTTTATACAAATTTTTGCCGGATATTTATATTCTTTAAATTTTGAAGTTTATTTTAACTTACCAAAACTACATATTTATTAAATGGAAGGCTTGATGAACTCATTTTGCATGGGCATTTTTTTTTTTATAAAAAGTGATGAAGGGTTAGAGCTAGGGGTGTAAACGAATCGAACACGAACGAACGCATCACTGTTCGTGTTTGGTTCATTTAACTAACCGAACGAAAAAAATTTGTTCATGTTTGTCTCGTCTACTTATCGAACAAATCGAACACAAACTCATTGACGAACCGAACACGAACTGTTCGCGAACAACGAGCTTTTTTGACAGCCCTAGTTAGAGCTGATGTCCTTGTTATTGGGTGTTGCGGTTTGAACGCTAAGCCAAAGCCCGATTCATGAAATTGAGGTTGCTTTTGATTATTTTTATGGATTTATATGGTTTATACTAATTTTTGCCAGATTTTTATATTCTTACCAAAACTGCATATTCGTTAAATGAAGTTTTGAACTCATTTTGCGTCGTTGTCCAACATTATTTCTTAAAGCTACACAAACTCCTATAGTTACCTTGTCCTCTTGTATCTTTATCTAGTCTTCGTGATGTGGTTTTGGTTGAGTGGGATTGTGAGCTAGATGTGAGTTAGAGCTTGACCAATGGACTTAATTGGAAATCTTTGTTATTCTTGAAGAGTCTCCAATAATTATAGCCGCTTCCTGAAGCATATAGAAGAAGAATCACGCAGATTCCAGCTTCCTCTATTTTTCTAGCTCTTACATAGGTTGGTTTTGTTTATCCACAATTACTATAGTTAGGTTATATTCACTGAGAAAATGAGTCCCTGCAACTTTTGTTACCTCCACATGTGGCTATGTAATCTTTTATCGGACTATTCTAAGCAAGTTATATCATGCATTGAAACATTGAAATCTATATTCATTATATATGTGCGGCATATTCAAAAGATTTTCATAAAGCAGTTCCTTCACGATCTTTATAGCTTGTATTCTAAGAAAAAAAAAAAAACTTTCGTAAAATTCTCTATGTGCGGCATATTCAAAAGATTTTCATAAAGCAGTTCCTTCACGATCTTTATAACTTGTATTTTAAGAAAAAAAAAAACTTTCGTATAATTCTTTAGGAGATTTTTTTTTTTTACGCTAGAGGATTTTTTAACATATTTAATTGCAAACTCACACACTACATATGCAGGAACTGAAGCTAAGTCTGCTTGGTTCGAAGCATACGATCCATGCCAATAGGCTAAGGTGGCTTGCTAGGAGATTTCTTCTTTTTGGCAAAAAAATGGTTTTGAATTTATACCAGTTTTAGTTTTATTTTAATTAGAAATTATAATAATTTTTTCTTTCTGATATTATTTTATTTGTTATTTGAATTATTTAGGATGTAATTAGATTTGCATCCAAATTTGTCTGGTATTTCTATACGAAAGGATATCCATGGTTTGTATTTGATTAATTAAATGATGAATTAAAGATTGAATTTTCTAATCTTCTTTTTACTCCTTTTTCTCTTGTATGTACCCTATTGGTTAATTTTTCTCTCCTGCTATCTATTTCAAAACGTCTGGTATCAGTTCTGTATATATTTTTGATCTTTTTGGTTCCGGATCATAAATAGAGATGCATCTAAATGGGAGCACCAAAGCATATATCTACTGCTTCCATCTGTCCATAGATGTCGCTCGCTCCAAAGTCCAACATGTCTGAATTGCCTCACATTTGACTATATAATCATTGAAATAGAATTTAATTAACTGTGGTATAATGCGCAAGGATTATTTTTAGCCTAAAGATGCATCAAATTTTTACTTGCCGATATTCAAATATACCTGCATTTCCTCTTTTTAATTTAAAATTTTTGGCAATGTAATTATTGGAAACTTCATTTATTATATGTAATTTAGAAGTAATGTGAACCATGATTTACAAATCTATTTTTCGTGAAATGTGAAGTTTTTTTTTTTATGCAACCTTTTTATTTGAATATTTGTTGAATAATTGTGTCTCTAGTTTCCTTCTAAAGCGTTATGAGCTTGTGAAATTTAATGGCAGGGCAATATTCCTGCACATGATGGAATTCTCTACTCGGTAAGATGGCTGTGGCAGCAATGGGTTCTCGTTGGTTGTTGGTTCTCTCTCTTGTATTACTAATAAGACAACCTCAACAGCTCTGGATTGGCTCTGTATAGGGGGCGGGCTTGGATTAAACGACTAGGCTTTTTTTATTTGACGGGATTGCTGTCATAATATTTCTTTTTTTTTTTTTTGGCCAGGATTGGATTTATGCTTCTTATTTTCTATGCTTTGTAAAACCCTTTACATAGTTCCATATTATTACCAATTACATATAACAGAGTATTACTAAAAAATTTCTCCCTATTTCTCTTATACTCTCTTGTTTCTAACGTTGTATCAAAGATTTTGGTTATGTATAAGCAATGATCGACAGTTGTAAGATGCCCTAGGCCGCCAAAATAGAGTAGGTAAAAATAAGATCTAAGCCAGCCAACTGCGTCATCTCATTCCAAGAGTTTCCATGGTTTGCTCACCTTCGTAATTCCTACAAATAAAATGGGAAGAACTTTTTGCAATGGTTTCACTTGGTATAATTAATGATATGAGGAAGTGGTAACATAGGATACCTAAATGATATCATATTCAACCCGAAATGCGTACTCGGTCCATTATGGGATGCCAGGAATGCCCTCATAATATTTTTGCTAATCAAATTTATGGAACATATTGAATCATTATATTTTGTCTAGAACACAGCGTAAGCAATTTGTGTGAAAGTTAACATCCATATTATGACCTATGAAATTCTGCTTGATTGTTTGAATTGCAAGACCATACCCGTGACCTCAAATTAGGGATCATGCGTTTATTAAATATTTCACAATGCACAAATATTTGGCGATATCTTCAAAACAAATGATTGGTGAGAAGTGTGCATGTAAAGACATCCCACATGTGGGAAAAACCAGAACATATTAATCTATTGTTTTAAAATCGTCGGGACTCATCTACATTAAAATTGAGAAAATTAATAAAGTTTGTTGTAGAATCGTTGGGGCTCATCTACATCCTAAAATTGAGGAAGCATTTTTTGAGGTTCAAAGTTGTGAAAGCATATTGAGAATTATTTTTTTTGGTACTAGCATTAATCTCATAATTGTAGAATCTACTCTTACATTTTGAAGCATGGAACAAAATCAAAGACGTGACTTAGAGGCGTCGAAAAAAATGGTGTGATCTTTGTAAATAGATAAACCATTCAAGTGAAAATTGGGAGGGACTTCATGCAAAGGAACAAATTGGATCAATTATGGGAATCCACTCAAAAACCTTCATGCTTATCAATTTAAAGCAATGAAGTTTTGGTGAGGATCAAAGAAACTTGGGCAGTTTGTTGTTGCATAGAGAACGATTGTATCTCCTATATATATTGTTTGTTTACTCTTGATACTCAACATCTAGCTCCTCCTTTTTAGACTAGAAAAGTTCTTTTTCTGTTGCTTTTAATTTTACTAAGAATGACGCATAATCCTGGATTATTGCATTGGAAGCTTCATATCAGATGACAAGTTGCACTCACATATAGTCATTGCAATGTCTTTATCACAGCTCAAAATTGGCGATTGTCTCAATCCCTTATTGCTAGGATATGAACGCTAGAATTAAATTTGAATTTTGTCTGCATTTTGTTTTACATATTGAAGTTCTCTCTTGTAATCTCATATCTACAAGCAAATTAGCAAGAGATTGCTTTTGTAAAATTATATTCTCATTCAAATTGTATGAATGTTAGAGAGGTTGGAAGTCTAGGGATTAAGTTATTTTAAATAGAGTAATCATGCCATCCTCATCAATAAAGATTTTTCTTCTCTTAGAAGTATAGGGATTAAATCATGTTACTTGTATTATAAATTGGGTCATTTGAGTTTTCTATTTCTTAAAAATAATTTTTGTTCATGATATTACTCAAGTTATTTTTCAATGTGAATCTATCAAGTAGCTCGACATCTAAGCAGTACTTTTCGAGTTAGTCTTGTAATTATAACAAAACTTTTATCTTTTGCATAGTAATATCTTGGAAACTTCCAGATCTCCAAATCCTAACTTTAAGCAATGTTTTTTCACCTTTATTGAGGATTACATCCATGTGTTCTAGCTAAAACCCATTATTTTATGAAAATCTAAATATGGCTAAAACCAAAATTGTATGGAAATTTAAATTCCTTACTTTGTTAGAGATGTCGAATATTGTAATCATATTCATGGAAGCTACCTTAAACAACATTTTGTTATTCATCAACGATCTTGTCCTGACGCACTTGAACAGAAATGCTATAATCAAACTATATATAGACATGTTGGAGGTAGCTGGATGCAATATTTTCACCACTAGTACTTCAAAATATTACAAGAGTGGTGCTATTCTTATTGTCTTCCATATCATAAATGATTTTACCTATTTATGTGCTTTAGTTAAAAATTCCAATTGATGTTTTTTTCAATTGCTTTTCAAGCACGTACTATTTGAAGTATTCCAACTAAGATTTCGGGTGTATTGTTGTTATACACAATCACGAACCAAATAAGAATAAGCTCTATCTTAAATGTTGTTTTCATGAGAAGAAAAATTCGTATACATAAATGTCTCATTTTTTAAGAATAAATTTTTCTTTTAGAGGAATTTACTCATGTGAGTGGGAGAAATGGAAGAAAAGTTTGATATTTCTTTCCTTTGATTTTTTCTTGTTCAGATACAAGCAATCTTCTCAGAACTGATCATATTGAAGTTTTTGAGAGTTCTATTTATTTGATCCCTTGACAACTTTCTAAGTTTTTGTCTACTCTTTAAAGAAGAATATATAAAGAAGCGAACTCTCTTTAGCTCATGAAGCTTGTCACGAATCCCATATGGAATTAGGATACTCATAAACTTATCTAGCTTGCAATAATATTGAATATTTGTTTGTTATTTTGAGAATATTGGTACATTTTCACACCTATAATACTAAAGATTTCTCCATTCTTTTGAGAATAGAGGTTCATTTCCCCGCGAATTTTTTGCTTGCAAATTCTATAGCCGTGACAATCTATCTCAATAAAATATCTTTGTTACGAACTTTGCTGTGGTTGAACTTTAGAAGATAACGGAACGGGCACTTCGTAATCCAAAATGGAGAGAGGTAGTCGAAGAAGAGATTTAAAAAAAAAAAAAAAAAAACTAAGTTATTTGAAAGCCACAAGTTGTCCTTCTTTTGAGATGTAAATGTGTATTCACTTTGAAATATCGACTTGTTGGTGCTATCAATATGTATAAATTACGACTGGTTGCCATGGATTTACCCACACCATTGGGATCAACTTTTTTTAAAATCATTGTGCTTGTGGTTAAACATAACACTATTTGAGTCCTATCAATGGCAATTAACCGTGATTGGCAACTTCAAAAACTAGATTTTCAGAATATTTTTTGATCGATAAATTATAAGAAGTCTACATAGATTCTTCTTCTGGGATCAATGACTCTTGAAAGCTAGGTGTTATTTGCAATTATAAAAATCCTATTTATTGACTGAAATATTTTCCTGAAGCCTGATTTGGAAGATTTTTAGAAGCTGTGAATCAACAAGTGTTCGATCTGGCTCAATTTGATTACATTTTTACAAAACATGGTTGTTTAGTATACCTTCTAATTGTTTATATACATACTATTATCATAAGTACAGGAGATCATGTTCTAAAGATAAGGCCCTAGAAAAAAAAAAAACTAGCTGTAGAATTCATGATTAACAATCTTTGTCATCTTAAGATGATTCCTGAAGATCAAATTCTCTTTGAACAAATTTGATCTATCCATTTCTCATGGAAAGTATGTACTAGATCTTTTAAAGGAAATTAATTTTATCTTGAAGAAAACCTGTCGACACTCTTACAAATCATGATATTAATCTGAGAAATGTTAGAACTAATTTTCCACTGTAAATGAAGACATCAAAGTACGGTGGGGAAGCTCCTCTATTTGCTCAGGCTAGTTTTCAAAAGCCTTTTTTGTTAGTTATGTAAGTTTTGTTCATGTGTGCTTCTTATGAAGGACATTTCTCAATCACATAAAATTAAGCCCTATTAATGCGATTTTTATTTAAGAAAAGAGAATTAAGAATCTTGGATGTCTATACTTTTGTTGATTGGACAGATATAATTTTCGATGGAAGATTCACTTCAGTGAATTAATCCGAATCAAACTACTATTAGAGGAATTTTCGGAAGTATTAAGAATCCTATCATACTCTATTATGATAATAAACTGCTGTTTGTGTAATACATAATTTTGTACAGCATGACCAGACTAAGCTTGTGGAGATGGATTGATCAGACTATATTTGTGGAGAAGTATTAATATTTTTTTTAAAGAGAATTGAAAATGAAGATCTATCCGAAAGTTTTTTGGCTTTCTTTTGCAGCCCTATGAGTTGCGACAATTAAAGGGTGGGAAATATTGTTGCGCATTTTGGAAGTCTCTACATGGCTAGGTGGTTTCGAAAATTTATGGGTTGGGCATTTTCTGAACTTGTGATGCCGAGGTTTTCCAGAATATTGTAGCAGCAACGAGCCTTTTTGTGCTGCTGGTTTTATCATATAGATTGCCAACCTTGCAGCTTCGCCGCCATTTGATTGGCTCCATATGGCTGGTGGGTTTGGGATCATTTAGAAGGAGTCATTTGTGATTTTTTATGTGGGGTATGCTGCTATAATATTTATTTTTCTTTCTAGCAAGAGTATGATTTATTTGGAACCCTATGAATAAAGCCGTATTCGACAAAAAAATTAATGTAATTGGGTATTCTTCAATTATTCAACTCTATTTCTCCTCTACTCTCCTTGTCATTGTTTTTAATGTCTTGTCTAACTCGTGTCATTGACTCTATTTAGTTTTAAAGAGTTTTAGTGTGGTATGTTCAGTCATATTGTGTTCCTGTATCAGGGTACGTTCATCTTAGAAGCCACGCCAGACCTTAGTCAAAATAGTGTATAATTTTTTTTAAAAAAATTTCTTTTCCTGGCTCGATGAATCATTACTGACTTCATTTTGTTAGTTTGTTGCTCTTGTTGTGTATCTCTACAAGAAAGTTTCAAAGGAAGTTCAATACATAATTAGTAGTGTTTAAGGAACGTTTATGGAGAAAGTTTATTTGTTAGATGTTCAAATTTCAGAAACATTTGTACCAGTTCTTTTCAGAAACATGTTCAGATTTCAATTTCGAACTCAGAAGCTTGGCCCATGATATTTTATGTAGTTGATAGTTCATATATAATAATGGATATTGGCATTTTGTTTCTGTTTGAGCTGTATGTTCAATCTCTATTTTTTTGCAGTGCAAGTTGCAACCTGATGTTTATTAATCGACAATCATATTTGCATCTTGATGAATGGGTAAGCTTATAAGTTTTTTTTTTCCTGCCCATCCTAATTTAAAGCTTATGTTCCTTCTGAAATTAAATTAATTGATTAAATTTTAGGCAAATAAGTAATGTAGCAGTAATCAATATTGATGAGCATGTGGAAACTAACACATATGTTGTTGCTTTAGTTATTCATAGTTTTCATTGCAGGGAATGTTTACTAGAACTGCGATCATATGAATGTACTATATTGATTGAAATGAAAACATTATTATAAAATGTATGAAACCTCTAAACAGCTGCCAATTATGTGCCGAGAATGTCATGCTAGCTTTTGGTAATTTTGTAATTTTGAATATGTAATTTTGTAATTTTGAGAATGTCATGCTAGCTTTTGCAATACCTTTTAAAGATGGCTTGTAATTTTGAATATATTTGATTCACATACTGGTGTACTGATTTTTGGCCATTTAAAGAGTTGGCAAGTATGCGTCTTTCATTTGCCCAACCTGAAGCTTTTAGGATGGTCTTTATTATGATGAATGTGAGATTGGAATTCAAGATTACTGCAAAAAATTTTAAGCTCCCTATCAACCGAACTAATTGACATCCACATTTTTATGGTCTTGATCATTGACACCAAAACATTATTCTAGCTTATCAAGCATTTGCATTGCAGATGGAAGTTTTTATCAATGTAAACTAAAAACTAGTTTTTATAACATCTGTCTTTAGCTTAAGAAGGGAAATATTAATACCAAATTCCTCTTCGAGTCATATCATGTGCTGAGCTACTGATTGCAAAAGTAAGGAAGCTATGGTAGGAAGAATTTGTAGATAAGGATTAGTATTGCAGGTTGAAACTTCTTTCAAGGCATTTGATTTGATTTTGAATTCAGTTTGATCAAAATTTTCCATTTGTTTGTCTTGAGTGGCCTACAGAAAGGATGGAGCGTCCCATTGGCTTATCATCCACGCCATCCAAAAACTAGTCTAGGAAAGCAATAGTAGGTTGTACCCTAATAGCAAAGTTTTGATTTACTCTCTACTTCATCCCTTTTAACACTCTTTTGGGTTCAGAGAGAATAATGTTTGTGATTAAGGATTCTGCTGAACATGCAATCTATTGATTGCATGATTTCTTATATACCGTTTCCGGTAGCCTTGTGCAATCGTCAGGCCATGGCTATGCTTGACCTAAATAAAATGTCAAGTCGCACAATTCTATCATCTTCCTTGAACCACTACATTTCTAGTCGGCCCATTGAATTTTTCCAATTGGATGGCCATAATGATTCCAAACTAGTGAATTTTATCTAATTTGTAAATGGTTTGTCTGATTAAATTCAATATATTAGCATTATTAGTTAGGCTCATTTAATATTTAATTATGGATTAAAAACTTATGCCATGTTCAATATTTGTACTGACTTAATTAGAGAATTAATACTGAAATTAAACAAAGTATGGTGCCCTGGTCCCTGTAGTTATTGTTGGAAATATAAGAGAGTTTTCATGTTCTTATTCTAGTGGTTCAAATGACTAGAAAAATGCGGAAACTTTAGTCTAAAGAAGCAATGGCGTAGGAGCTTCTTCGTCCGGAGAGCATGGGAGAAAAACTATAGTTCCAGCTTGATAAGAAAATGGAGTCAGCAAGTGAAATTGCGGCCAACATACTAATGGTTTCTAGATTAGGATGCTGAGAATCAGCACTAGCATTTAATACACTCTTTTTGGGGTTCTTCTTTTAACCATTTTTTATACATTTTTGGTAACCATGATTCCTTTTAAATTTGTACGAGGCAGTTGTCTACATCCCATAATTTCAACCTAAACAGACAATATGTGCTAGTTACTTTTAGCTTGGATTTGAGATTGCCAAATGTATTTGACTTAGAGCTGTAGTGAAAATTTCTAAGATTTTGAGTTTTTTTGCAATGTTGATCGCTTTGATAATCTCCTAAATGATTTTTGCTTTCATGAAGTGTCTATTAGGCCCCGTTTGGGGCAGCTTATTCGGGCGGTGGGAGTTTTGAAACACCTCATTCGCTTTTGTTTCGCACGTATCTCTCAGCGATACGAAATTGCTTAAGGCCATTCCTTCATTATTCGCAAACGGCCTTCGAACCCTGCTTTCCGCGTTACATTCGAGCGTATTACCCTCCAGCCCCTCGATCAACCTCCTCTCTGATACTGTGCCCTTCGCTTCTCCTCTCCGATCTCTCCTTCCCTCGCGATTTTCTCCCAAGCAGTCCTGGTCTCGGTCCAAGGCAGAGAACGAAGCCGGTTCCAAGTGAGGATACCGTGCCCTTCTCCTCTCCAGTCGCGGTCCAAGGAGGAGATTGAAGCCTTCTCCGATCTCTCCCAAGCCGTCCCGATCACTTCTCCTCTCCAATACCGTGCCCTTCTTTTCTCAACACCCTACCCGTCCACTGTAACCATTTTTGGTGGAGTGAAAAATCCTTTCTTTGTCTAGATGTTTCATTCCTTGTTCATATATGAAGTTAATATATACATATTTGCTATAGAATGTTGTATTAGCAAGATTATAAACTTGCAGAAATTTATGAGTTTTCTTGGACTATTTTTTTAAGATTTTTTTTTTATCTAGACTATTTTTTCTATACTTACAAAAATTGGTTCTTTGTCTAGGCTATTTTCTTATGCTTTTTTATGAGTTTTTTTGGCATAAATTTATTGTAAATTTGCAAAAATTTATGAGTTTTCTTGGAAATGTATGAGCAAGATTATAAACTTGTGTGAATATTGCACTTGTACATATTACAAATCTCTATGATCAACAGTTGTTTTAGTTTGAAACATTTAAACCGTAATAGTTTGAGACATCTGTTTTATCTATTATTTTTCATATACAGTTATGTTGCAAACAACTTAACCAAATAGGGGCAGAATAGTCATTTATCCAACAACAGCTCCCAGTAAGCTGTTTTAATTAAGCTACCTCAAGCATCAAACCAACTTATTCTGATAATCTGCAGATTATCAGATTATTAAAATAATCTGCTTATTAGCAGATTATAAATAATCAACAGCTGCCCCAAACAGACCCTTAGTCTTGATATGTTTAGTCTTCTTATGTTGGGCTTTTTCTTTGACAATTTTCATTGTAGGTTAGTTACATCATCTTGGTCAAGGCCTCGTGTTTGACTTCAACAATGCTTCACACTACTATCATCTGCTTTTATTTCTCCGTTTGAGTTTATTTTCCTATACAAATGAGCAGTAATTAGATATGGATTTACAATCATTTATTGATTTTGCCAAGCCGGCATCATTAAATTTTCTATCTTTCTTTAGTTCCTTCTTGAAGAATGACCTTTTTTCTGGCAACTTTTAAAATAGCTTGGGATACCTTAGTAGAGGTATTCATATATCTTTCAAATACACTGACTCTAGTGTGGGAAAAATGGATGACTTTTTCTATAAAAAATTGGTATGCTGTCCACCTTTCAATACTTAGTTTTGCATGTGATTTTATTGATATGGCATGCTGAAATATTCACTGGCTTGCATGATGCCATGCTTATATTCTACAATTACTTGGAGTATAATTTTTTTAATCTTGCAAATTGACTGCCAAGGAAATGTTTTAATTCTCCGTTATCTTTAATTTTATTATTTTTTTTATTTTTAGTCTAGTAATCTCTTTGTCATTTTTTTATTTAAGATAATTTCACTAGCGTTGACAATGTGGATTGTAATTTTAGCTCTTGATGATTATTTGAAAAACAAAAATGTAATCAAATTGCTCTCAAGAGAGTTCCCACGCCTTTTCATTGTAGCTTTGAATCTAATGAACTGAGTTCTTGGTGTTTTTTTTTTAAATACCATTTAAAAATTTCTTGTTGCAAACTTTATTTTGATTCCTGGTGATCACAAAATTAGGTGTTATTGTCTATAGGCTTCTTTAATTTCGTCATTTGACAAAGTTATTTTTGATATCTACTTTATGAAAGAGGCTAGTTCATATTAGCAATAAGAGAGAACAACCCATACTAAATTAATCTTAGTAACTACTGCAGAGGTTTCTTCGAAATCAATATTATAAGTTTGAGAAAACCTTTTGCCACCATGTTGGCCTTATGCCTTTTAATGCTTTCATCGACTTTGTATTTAGGGATTATTTGGCTGTTTAGAATTCATGTGTATTTTAAATTAATGTAAAGTCAGCTTCACATGAGATTAGAGAGGAACAGGGATTTGTCGCTTCACAGTTATAGTTGGATTTGTGCGAGAAGGATGAGGAGGGGATAGTTTGTTTTGAGGGGAGAAGTTGTAGGGAGTGTTAGTGATGATGGAGAGTGTTCTTTTCTCGATATATTTCAAATTTAATCATATGGAGAAAATTTTGATTGCTTCGAAAAAAACTTTGTATGAGTTTCTTAATCCTCAAAATTTACTTTTGATATTTTTGTTTCCAACCAAACCCTCAAAAACTAAAAACTACTACTAGTAATATTCACAACTCAGAGGCCAAGGTCCTTCAAATTAAAAAACCACTTAGTATTTCCAACTTGTTTTTTTTTTTTTTTTCTATTGGAAGGGTTGAGAGCTTGCTTGTGCCCCTTATTTTTCCAAGATCGCATTTCTTCATGTCCGTTATTTCTCCATTTGATTTTTT
Source organism: Phalaenopsis aphrodite (assembly GCA_003013225.1). Taxonomy (NCBI): domain Eukaryota; kingdom Viridiplantae; phylum Streptophyta; class Magnoliopsida; order Asparagales; family Orchidaceae; genus Phalaenopsis; species Phalaenopsis aphrodite. Next base: position 448,561 of record NEWO01000010.1, read on the forward strand.
TAATATTCATCATAAATTTTCTCTCCAGATGTTCATATTATAAAGTAGCTATGAATGTGTAAAATTGAGAATGTCTTTTATGAAATAGTCTAATTGATTGGGTATTTTGTACAAGTTCTTATAATATTTTTTTGTGGGTAATGGGGATGTTAAGTATCATAATCAGTATTAGCTTGTGAAAGAATTTCAAAGATTGGGCCATTACATGGTTTTTCCCAAGCAAGATTGCTTTATTCGTTGTTATTGGTTAAGTTTTTCACATTTTAAGATTAGGGAATCCTTTTATATTTAAGCTAGTTGTATGTGTTCTTACGATCTTTTGGTGTGGCCAGGGGAATGAGATTTGGGTAACTCAGTAAGAGATGTAGGCTCACAAAATAGGCTTAAATATTCTCATAAAACTGACATTGAGAGAGTTGGAATGCTCCCCTTGAAGGTGAGTTTTGTGGAAAATGCGTTCATAAAAAAAATTGTCCATTGTATTGTAGTTTTTTTTCCCCCTTTGGATGTTATCATTTGTACAATTGTTGGTTAAGCTAGTAGCAATGGAAGGTGCATTATATGGCTTTTGGGTAAAATTTGCTCTTTTGTTTTAATGGAATGTGAACAAGGTGGAACCCACAATGAATTGAAGGGAATAATGGAGATATGTTTAGATTTTGTGTTGGCTTCGATGAGGTTTAACTTGGGTTTTTGAATTTTTATTATTCTTGACCTCATGTGTTAATGAGGCTACATATAGGACAATGCCTATCTAAAATATTTTGAAACATTATCACTAGTGCTTGCTATGGATCTAATAACTTTTAGAAGGCTCCTATTCTTATGCAATCACATTTTTTTGAGTGAGTATGAAGACTTCAATATGTGTGCTATGCGGGCATGTCAAAGTTTGGAAACCGGACCGAGCATCAAACTAGAAGAAGGAAAGGTTCATGGTTCATTGTTTTGACCGGGGTTGAAGCGGGAGTTGAATCGGATGACGTAATAGTTAATAAATATAATCTAAATAATATAATAATTATATATTAATGTAAATATAAAGAATAAATAAAATATTTTTGAGTGGCTCTATTTGCAAAAAATTACTTTCTTTTTTAAGTTAGCTCACTCTTTCTAAAATAAAATCAATATTAAAAAAATTAATAATAACCTTATCCCCCCCTCTCTGTGTGTGTGTGTGCGTGCGTGCGTGTGTGTGTGTGTGTGCGCGCGCGCGCGCGTGTGTGTATATATAAACCCCTTCCTATTCTCTCTCCCTGTAGGCCTGTCCCACTTTCTCTCTCTCATATTTTAAAATCCAAGACATTTTGGATTTCGAGAAAGAAAAAATAAAATAATATTTATATTTTTAAAATGGTCGAACTAGTTATCTGATTTGCAGGTTGAACCGGGGGTCTAGCCTGTTCCCAATGGTTCAAGGAGAAAAAACAGTTCATTATATATTTTGGACCTGACCAGCCACCGTTTCACGGTCAAATCAGTCAAACTGGTTGGTCTGGTTTTCTAAACTTTGGGGTATGTAATATTATTTTTTTAGACTTGGTAAGTGTTAACTTTATCTTTTATTAACAAAATTTGAATGATTGTGGTTTCATCATCAATAATTCAAATGAGCTACTTAGACTCAGTGATATTGGTAATTTGGGATATTCCCCAAATATCATTATGAATGACTTGAAATAGTTGATAGGTTTTATAAATATTCCTTGGTCATGTTTCTGATGCGCTTTGACGGTTGGCATGTTTCACCCTAGAACAACTTATTTTATTGAAAAAGTAGAAAGGAGAAAAGTTATTGACATTACATAAAGTTGAGATGACTAAGATGAAGCTATCATAACATGGTTGCAATTTTTTTATAATATTATATATATTCAACATATTTTTACTAGTAATTTAGAATTTTTTTTAACATTTAGGAGTTAGCATTCGACCTTTTTCTAGAATTGCCAGTTATCCTTCTCGACGTTACATAATTGATTTCACAATCATTAGAGAAAAATTTAGCGACAGTTCATATTTTTGGCTTTTTTGCTGGTATTTTAAAAATTGCTTGAAAGTCTTAGGAATCAATATGACGAACAATCCCGATGTAAAGTTTTTTTAAGCAACATTTTATCTTGAAAAATAAAAAGATATCCTTTATCATAGTATCAAATGCACCTAATTTAACAATCTATGATTGGAAATTCTTAATTTAAGATTAAATACATTTTTAACCATAATTTTTTCAGTCATTGATCCGTCGTCGCTGATTTTGGCTATAGTTGGATTAGTTTTGAACTGGTTAACAATCATTAGGGGATTAGTTTTGAAACTGTATCATATTTTATACTAGTATATGTGGTGTAGGTTATTTAGGATCAATCTCGGATCTTGAGAAATAATGATTTTATTTCTGAATTATCAATCAACATGTTTCATGTCCATAGGGGTGTGAATTTGGGTTAACAACTTGAATTGTTTGATCTAATTTTGAATTGAGTTGAATCTAGATGACTCGAACATAACCCATTTATTAAACGAGTTAGAAAATCCTTGCACCCGACTTGCCTTCAATCTGATTAACTTGAGCCCCACTCGAGTAACCCATTTGAAAATAAAGTATAATAGCCATTCATGTTAAGTTTGGTTCAAATTCCAATCAGGTTTGATTTTGTGTTTCAAATTGGGGTTCAATTTGAGCCAAGTTTGGGTTAGTCAGTCAAAGTGAGTCTGACCGTAAATGTGTTATGATAGACTCAAACCTGACCCAAATGCTAATCAGGCTAATGCAAATTAAAATTGTTCGAGTCAAGTTGTTATGTCAGAACATTTTTTGACTCCTAAACTTTTACTTTCTTATAGTTATAATAGTGATTGCACAAAATTCCTTGTATTCTTGTGGCATGTTGCAGGAGGTAAACGTAACCCCTGAGAAGTGTGTGTCAATTTTTGAAGTTGGAGGTGATTCATGCCCCACCATCATGATTTTTTTTTTTCTGGGACTTCAAAAGAGCAATTTCTATATAGATGGAATGGTGTTCATTTGAAATGCATTGCCTCAAATTTCATCAAGATACAATTTTTTTATATATGTAGCATTCTTTAGACACTTCATCAATATACTTCTATCTGTTGCCAATATTGGGTGAGAGTGTTGTAATATTGGGTAACAGGGAGCTCGTCTTTTAAAGATCATGGAGGGCATAATTTGATTTAAAGTTGCTCAATTTGATTATCACAATACATCTCATTTTTTATTTCACAAATTTATTAGTAATCCCTTTGATAATGGAATTTCAGTTTTCATTTTCCATGGTACTGATAAGCCAGTGTACTAAAATATTACTTTGAGAACATCTTCTAAATTTTCTTTCTTCCATTTGAGTAGGAATGACAATATCCATGAGGTAATCTTTTTTTCTCTATCGCTGATGAAATTCATGATTGATCGTGATCATTGGAGGTTATTACGGTTTCCATGAAGAAATGATTCAAGGTTGGAAGTGGTGTTGATTCTATTATCGGATTTCATTGTCTTTAATTTTCATTCTAGATTTGAAAGTAAGATTGAAGGCACTAGAGAACTTTGAGTTGACTACGATTGTCAGGGGGCATTCTTTGATACCATGTTGAAAACTGTAGGAAAAAGGGATTTAATTTTTTTGTTCTAATGAACAATTGAAACTACACTATTTCTGGAGGATAAAATGACGACTAGAGTGCTAGAGAGTGACCCACCCAGATAAAGAAAGAGAGTAAATTGAAATATTGGGAAATACAAAATATTCTTCCTTTTTCTTTTTTATGGAACCAAATTAGGAGAAAAAAATGAAAACCATAATCCAAATAAGTTAAGTGCATGAGAAAAACTGCAGGAACAAAGTAGAAGTCAGAACTGACGGGGAATCACAGCCTTCATTATGAAGGTTTCCAGAGTAGGATCTAGATAATCAGCATGCATATTTTATCTTCTTCTATACTTCTGTTGCTTTTTTTGGTTTCCAATTTTGTTTCAAATTAATGTCTTCTAAATATGTTTATTGCAGTTTGTCCTCAGCCCAATTCCATAGTTAAAGTTTTATTTTCCTTTTTTTTTATTGTATTCATGGTGAACTATCTTTTAGTTTAGTCTCAGTTTTGTAATAACACGAGATGATAGGCAAGCTTGATTGTGCAGAAAAATGCAGGCGTTGAATTCAAGTACAGTGATGCTTGAAAAAATATCACCATGAACAAGAAATATATTGAAAGGTTTTTCTCTTCTCCTCTAAAATAATTTTTTTATGTTATACGATTTTTATTATCTTTTCACTGATTTTTTAAAATGTTATTCCATTCTCCTGTCAACATGGATGCAATTGAGCATTTTTGTTTATCAATGCAAATTTATCCCTTTGTGTTGTACTTTTTTCCATTTGTTTAATTTCATGTTGCTTTTGCTATTATGTTTCTTAATAATTGATATTACAGCTATTGTTGAGTTTTAGAAGTAAAAGTGAGAGAAACTAACTGAGGATGGAACGACATGTTAATATTATTGTAGGTGAGAACGGTCTTTAAAAAATTAGAGTAATTGAGGGAGATCTAGATCTTAAAGAAAAAAAAATTAAAAAAAAAAATAGAAATGAATTCAAAAGTTATGATGATCTTTTTGGCAAATCGAAAAAAGGGTATGAGAGGCGATAACACTAGTATAAAACACATACAAAGCTTGAATCGAAAAGAATGATTGATGAATGCTACCACTAGAAGGATTGAAGGTATATATTATTCCCATGTGCTATTAATCATGTAAATTCTTTGATTCAACATTCAAATATCTTTTCACTCTACTTCATAGAATGTATTTGTGTAATTATTTTAGGGAAAATTGTAGGAAGATTTATATTGATAAAGATGAATCAAACATATTCTAAGAAATCTTTCTTCAACTTCTTGTTAAAGACGATTCTATTTCAACATTCAAGATAAGATAATGGTATTGCGATAGTACAGAACAAGAATAAGTTAATGCCATATGTAACTAGAAAAGTTTTGCGTTAGTGGCTGGGTAAAAAAACATATAGATGAGTTTTGTAACTTTTGGATCTGTTTTGAGATGAGTGCAATACATATCTTATCTATCTCATTTTAAAATAAATCCAAATGCTTTGAACCTTGGAATATCCTCCATTTTGTCATAAGATCTTTTTGCATTGTAATTGTGGGAATAATAGAAATGAGATGAGAATCTCAATTAAAGGAATATGCTTTCACCTTTAGAAGTTTGAATTTCTAGCTTTTATGTTTAGAAGGTTACATTTTCTAAAGTTAGAATTGAACCCTTTAACTCAGCAGTTTGACCATTCATATACTGATATTTCATGTATTGGCATTTCTTGGTCGCTCTTTTTATTATGTAACTTCATTTTGATTTTACCATACATACGCTTTTTTTTAAAAATTTACAAATTTATTTGATGCATTTGTTTCTTCCTGAAAGAGTTTGTGAGAAACTGGTCGAGCGTAGAAGTGCTTCGGATCAAATATTTGTGAAGAGTAGGATGGTATGGAATAGAATTAATGTTTATTTAGTGTGATCCGTATAGGAAAAATATGACACCAAATAGGACGCAATGGAGAAAAGGATGCATGTAGCCACCCCACGTACTGGGATTAAGGCTTTGTTGTTGTAGTGTGATCCGTATGAGGAATTCTAGAAAATGTTGATCTTTATAAAAAAATTTTAGTAGTTATGATTATGATAATTGGGGGCGCATTGAGGCATTTTGTATTGAAAGAGAGTTCATATTGATGTTATTTGGATTAACAACAGCTGGGTAAAGGTCTTTTTGCAAACACCAATCCTACCATGTCAACCTCGGTCCCTCAACTTATCCCTCAGAGCCGCCTCATCTTCTTAAAAGTGGAAAACTAAATCGTGTGAAAGTGTGCACAATACCTTTTTGGCTTATTCATATTCATACTCCCCAATTCTTATGTATTTACATATCTAACATCTAAACATTGTTTTTTACATTTATACAATCCTAATCTTTTGTATCACCATAAAATGCCATCATTTATATATATATATATATATATATATATATATATATATAGATAATGAAATTTAGGTTTTAGATATGTAAATACATAAGAATTGAGTGGTATGCATGCAAATCTTCCTTTTACCATTCACACCCGGAATAACTTCGATTGTTCTCTCTCTCTCTACAGTCGTATACTTCTCCCAGTTATAGACTGCATAAAATCAGTTATTTTAGTCCTTGAACACAATTATTGCCATCTATCAGCTGGTTGAAACTTTTTTCCTATTTAAGCGCTAGCATTTTATTCATCGCATGAACCTGATAATGTAATATAGTCTGTCATGAAATCTTTAAAATAATTCCATAATCTACCTAGACTTTAAAGTACACAAAATTTACATTGATAAGGGCTATATCTAATGGTCTTTCACACAAAGTATATATATATATATATATATATATATTGGCATGTTTATTAATAGCTGCATATAACAAGGATGGGCATGAAACATAATAGATAATATACTGCATTGCGGAAGTAATCAATAAGAAGAGAATGTAGAAACATGCAATTAATAATTAGTGGCGTGAACAAAATTAAAGTTTATGTTACTTGGTATTATGGGTGTCGTATGCCTTGTTTTCTCATATTAAAATATTCGGTGGATTTAATTGCAAACACACTTGTATTGTATTTATATGGCTTTGAATATATGATCTCTTGATTGCAAGAATAAACCAAAAGGTTTAGATTTGTTGAATGTACATTTTTATATTTAAGGAGTCGATTGAAGAACCTTATTTTTAAAATTGTTTTATATTTGAAATTTGAGATAAATAGCACATTAATCTTTTAAAAAATAATTTATTGACATGATATTTTAATTTGTTGATTTAGCTTATAAGGATAGGCAACGTAGCATATTAGTTGATATTTTTGAAGTTGCACAATTAGTTAACTTTGGCATATGGGGGATATGCAATTTCTAATAATAAATCAAAGCTTAATTTCTTAGAGCTGTAAAAAAGCGCCATTGTTTTGGAATAGCTTGCTCGCATTTGGCTTGTTAGGTATCTTGTGCTCAATTCGTTTGTTAAGAGAGTGGGCTGAACATGCACAATTTTTTTTTAGTTTGAATTTTAAACAAGTAGAACTTAAACAATAAGTTTGTTCGGTTGTTTTGTGCTATTTTGAGCTTGAAAATTAAAAAAAAAAATTTCTAATATTATTTTATAGATTTTATGTATAAATTTTGTTATTTTTAAAATTTATTTGAGTGGTATAATTAAATAAAAATATTAATTTTGGGTGGTATGTATGTAATTATTCTTAATATAATACAATTATCCTGTTTTGAGAAAGAAATGATCGGGATAGCGGGAATCACCCAATTTTCCATGATGCTGGCCGAGTATTATAAGAGCTACTAGTACATCTTTGATGCAAGTGAAGTTGAACGACGAGCCTTGTGGAATTATTAGAGTTGATATTTATTAACTATATTCATTATTAGTAATTTATAAGATTTAAAACTTGAATTAAATCGAGTTTAATTCAAACAATTGCATGCTTTTGAATTGAGCTGAACATGCATCATTATTTTAAACACAAGTCGAATATGAACACAAAGGAAGTAGGTGTTTGCGCCATCATTATTACTCAAAAAGAAAAATTATTAAACTCATGGATAATGTAACCAAACAAACAAATTAACTCTCATTCAATTGAAATTATGAAAATTTATGTTGATTAGTTTTTGCTATGATGGAAATTTATCCTAAGTTTAAAATTAAATTTAAATCCCTTATCCAAACCATTCTCTCTTGAATTTTGGATAAGGGATTTTTGGTTCACAGGAGAGAGAGAGAGAGAGAGAGAGAGAGAGAGAGAGAGAGAGCCTGCCGGCCTCCCACTTTTGCATTAGGGGAAAGGAAAAAAAATTATAAAATTATATCTTGTATGAAACTTTGATTGTTCATGATGTCTTCATGAAAAAATTATCACCTGGATGTCAAACCATGTTTTAAATAAAGATGGAGCACGTCCTTATATGTAATAAAGATCTTTTCTAGGAGCTAGTTCCTTTCTAGCATGATCAACTACTTGGCAATGCGGGCAACGGGTGGGCTTAATTAGTGATTGATTTTTATTTTGGATTTGGGCCTTCGAAGTCTTTGATGTCCGTGGAACCTTACTGTTACCCGTAAAAAAAAATCTTATTTTAGCAAAATGATCCTATTTGGCTATACTATTTATGTGCTAGATTTTCAAGTGCATAAGAATTGGCGAATGTACGGAAATGACCGATGTTAGGAAAATGCTTTAAATGGGGATTTTATGAAATGTTTAGTCCTCATTTGTTTTTTAGTAAAATATAGGAAAAAGGATTACAGTTTATACCTCTTTTTATAGCTTTCATTAAACTAAGCTCTTCTATATCTAAATAAAACACAATTTTCTAAAACTAAGCTCTTAATAAAATTATGTATTTATATTATCAGCATCTTACTATTTTTTTTATATATAATCTTTTTCTAAAACTAAGCTCTTAATAAAATTATGTATTTATATTATCAGCATCTTACTATTTTTTTTATATATAATCTTTCAAATTTTAAATAACTTTATTTATTGTAAATATTGAGCTATTAAAATTAATTAATTTACTTTTTTAAAACTTCAGATTTATAAATTAAATCTATAATTAAATAAATACTAAATTTTAATTATTAGTATTATAATTAAATTAAAAATTGTGATGTTTAATTAACAATATGTCGATATTTATGTTCTGATGCTTCGTCCTTTGTGGCGGATTAGCGCTCGTCGCTATAGCCGAAGCGAAGGAAGCGAGGAAACCTGCAGCGACCATGGAGGACTGGGATACCGGCGGCAACGCCGGCAGTGGTTTTCGGATGGGAAAACGGATGTCGGAGAAGGGCGAAGTTGATTACAAGTCGAAGGCTGGTACGGCATGGAGCCACTCTTATCTCAACCAGAAGCCATGGCATCCCCTTTCTTACCCTAACCAACGCCGGAAGTGGATCGCCGAGCAGACTCACGCCAACCGCGAGCATCGAGCGGAGGAAATCGCCCGGGAGGTTTTCTCCTCGCTTTCACAGTTGATTCTTTTTCTTAAATTTTTACCTAGGGTTTCTATTTTGCATCCGCGATTGACCATTCTTGGGTGTTTCAGTTCTCCCAGGAGCAGGAGTTCTTTCGCCAGACCGCGCTGTTTTCTAATAAAGAGAAGGAGAAGGTACTCCGTTTTACTTTTATTAACTAATCTACGTTACTGCGATGCGTTAAACAGTTGTTTGATTGGACGTGTTTATCATTGGATTAACTTCAATGCTGTTATGATATGCCCTTGTGGTACTCCATTTTTATTTATCCTGATTTTAATGTCGATTGTACTTTCAGCTGGAAGTAATGAAGGCAGTGAGTTTCATGTATGTTCGTCCACCTGGATATAATGCTGAAAGTGCAAAAGCTGCTGAAATTGCAGATGAGAAGAAGAGATCTGATGGAAATAATGCTGCTCAAGCTCCTACTCCCGGAACAACTAATATTTCAATGTACTGTTGTATCTAACTCAACAAAATTTTAGCTGAAATTTGCAGCAGCAGCATTTAGATCCTTGGTTTGCAATTTTTTTTTTTTTTTGTAATTCTTTTTACATAACTATATTTGTTATTTTGCAGGAATGATCCAAAACCTGAACTGGAAAAGCCTGCTGAGGACAAGAAGTCCAGACCAAGGGATGTTTTTGGCCGACCATTACCAACGGAGAATGAATTTGAAGTTTTGAAAAATGCTCCAAGGTAATGATTTGTTTTATCATCTAGTTGCATGACGACAATAATAACAAATGGTGGTTGGTACAAAGGCTAAATAGCTTATGTTGCTTGGTTGTCTAATCCTTCTAATGCTATGAATAATTGATGTCTAATTAACAAGAATTGGAGAATTTGGGCCGTTCTAGGAAAAAACCTACAAGTAAGGCTCTTCGAGCAGAGAAATCTGTAGTGTATTTGATCGTAGGCTTTAATTTTTTTTTTCTCTTGATTGGTTGCTTGATTCTCTCTGCAAAGCATCCTCCATTAGTTTTTTTTTTTTGTATTTGATTTGCTTTTCATAGATTGGGTATGCTATTTCCTACATATTTAGTAGGACTTAACTTAATTTTCCCTTTAATTTGCTCACACTGCTGCATAATGCTCCTATAGAAACTTTATAGGGAATTCCCTATTTAAGGTAGTGTTTATGTATTTCAATTTTGCAATTTAGCCAAGGCTTTCTTCTTCTTAGGGGCATTTACATACATACCACACAATTTTTTCGTATCTACATTTCTAACTCGCAAACATTCATATTTGCATACATGCTACCAAATCATTACCATCACATCAAAAATATCTTTTAAACGTGAAATACACCTTTTGATGCATAGGATTATGAATCCAAGATGTTACAAATATAAATATCAAACATCGCGTGTTGGATATGTAAATGCCTAAGAATTTTGTGGTATGTAATGTTAATTTCCTTTCTTATTTTTGCGGTTGTAATTATTTCTTATTGTAAAATGCAACTTTTAGTCTTGTTCTTGCTACTAGATGTGTCAATATGCTTCGCATCATGTGGTGATGGAGTGATATTTAGTAAATCAGACAGATTCAAGCCTGGAGATGTCGAAAAAATTAGGGGCATTTACATACGTACCTCCCAATTCCAATGTATTTAACTATCTAACACTTAAAGTTTAATTTTTTACATTTATGCAACCCGAATCTTTCATATCACATAAAAAATACCACCATTATAACTTTTAAATAGTGAAACATAACTTTTCATGCATAGACAAGGGACATGCATGTAAAAATTAATGTTTGGGTGTTACATATACATAGGCAATGAGTGGTATGTGTATGTAAATCATCCGATTATTATGAATTGAGGTTTATTGAACCCATGTATATCTTCCCTATTGAGTAATCAAACCACTCCATTTATACCATTATTCTCTCTATTGAACTTATGATCTCTTGTTGTATGCAGATTAGAAACTGGTATGCCGGCGAGGGTGAAGCCTTTTGGAATTGAGATTCGTAATGTAAGATGTGTGAGATGTGGGACATTTGGACACCAGAGTGGCGATCGCGAGTGCCCTTTGAAAGATGCAATCATGCCAAATGAAGAAAGTAGGTTGAAGAGGGATGATCCCTTAACAACTATAATGGCACAGACAAGTTCTGCTGAGGTGAATTATTTTAACAACTTTTATGAAATTACTTCAATCTTGATATGAAGTCTACAAAAAGAGGAGTTTATTGATGCATTATGATTTTCTGATTGGGCTCGGTTTGATAAACGATTCATAAGTTTAGCTCGATGAGCCAAATTGTTTCAAAAATAAATAAATTAAACATACAGTATTTACATATATAGTACATACCACAATTCTAATACCTAAACTTTTATCTCTACTGTACAGTACTCATCACAAATACTTTCATACATTTTTGAAAGTGAAATACACCTTTTCATGCATAAATATGACACCTGTGTTATAAATGTAAATATTAATAGGTTTTAGATATGTAAATACATAAAAAAAATGTGGTCTTTATTTAAACTTTCGAAAATGTATTGGAATGCAATGATGTAATTATTATAGCAGTTAATCTAATTTGTTTGATAATAAATGAGCTACTCATGAACCAACTCATAACTTGTAAAAATGAGTTTTTTATGTGCTTTTGGTTTCAGCCTGTGAAGTGGGAGCTGAAACAGAGGCCTGGAATGAGCCCGCCTCGCGGTGGCTTTCAACCCGATGACCCAAACCAGCAGATTGTTGCCGATGAAATATTTGATGAATATGGAGGTAAGTAAATCTGACCTAAACTGTATGAATAATTTCATTACCGTTATATCATCATGATTATCATCATCATCATCATCATCTCCACATGTTTCTTCACTTAGGATTCCTCAGTGGCGGTGACATCCCCCTTCCCCTGCTCTCCAAATTTTCCACTGGCAAATCCAAGAAACTTTCCAAGCATAGAATCAAACATAAGCCCAAATCATCAATCTCCCACACCAAATCTAAGCTTGAATACGAAAACCAGTCCTCATCCTCCTCTGACAAAGACTTTGCAAGGGAAACTAAGAGATCGAAGAAGATCAAGAAAGACGAACCTTCACATGCTATGTTGTCTAGGAAGAAGGATAGACGGCGGTCAACAAATAAGTCCGATTCCGATACCAGTCAGGAGAAAACAAGTTCCAGAAAGAGGGAAAGATGTCGATGGTCCAGAGACGATCATGGCGGAAGTTCGTCGGACTCTGAGGTTGATAGACAGAGAAATAAGTCGCCCAAAAACAAGCATGAGAAAAGACATGGTTTAAGAAGCAAGCATTACAGATCACCAGACTCTGAAATTGAGATGGATAAGAGGAGATCAAGAAGTAAGAGGCAAAAGAAAATGAAGAGGCGCCATTCAGTATCAAGTGATTCTGAAAACTCTGATTCAGATTCTGAGCATTGTCGAGGAAGAAGGCGAAGGCATCATTAAGCATAATTGTACATCTGATCGGTACGTTTTTAGTTTTCTTTATTGTGTTTCGGCAGGTTTTTGCTGTGTTCTAATGGCAGCTTCTTTTATTGTCAAATTTGTAATAAAATGATGAATGATTTATGGAGAATGAAAATGAAGTTATAGCATTATTATTATAAGAGAGATTTCAATGCTAACTTCTTTAATGATGGAATAATATCAACCACAAATTAGAATCGCAATACACTCATTTTTTTTAAAAAAAATTAATTAATGGTTCCAAGTAAAACTTGGGGCTATTTGGAATCACTTCATTACGTTTTGTACTAAATAAAATTATTTTTTTTTTTGTTTTGAGTATTTTTTTAAGATATTTTAATTTATTTTTATCAATAAAAATCAAAATATGTAAAAGTATATATATCAGAAAAATAAATAAAATTATAAAAATATAAAATTGATCACAAGTAAGTATTTATTTAAAATAAGATGGGGAGCTAAAAAAATTCTCTTTTTTTATTTTTATAGGAGATTATGATGTAAGGATTTGAGTAGCCAGACTACTTCTCTTTTATTATTTATATTTAATAAAGGTAATCAGTTTTACATAAATTTACATATTGATTAATGAGGTTTATAGATATTGCATACAAATTTTCGTCATTTGCTTGAAAGAAATAATATAAAAATTTAAATTGTATGTGTTTGTATATAATATTTAACTAGTCCTATATAACATACTTTTTAAATATATGGATAGATTTTAGTTTTAGTATTCCCAAAACGCGATTTCAGAAATACCATTCTTCATATTTGTTAGTTGCAAATTCACGATTTCAGAAATAATTCAAATAAAATAACAGAAATAAATTTCAGCGGTTAAAAAAAGGTTTATTATCATATTACATCAAATATACATTAACCAGTATAAAAAATTGGATGGCTGATAAAAAATGAGATCTTGGTTGTCTTTAAGCTTTTATTACCAAATTTGTATATTTAGATAAGCAAAGCAACATAAAGGTCAAGGTCATATGTTGTATAACCCTCAAGGTCATATAACCCTCAAGGTCATATGACTCATCATAAATCTAAATAAAATAAATAAATAATAAACATTAAAGCAAATAATAACATAACACAACATAATATTTAATATTTTGTTCAATTCCACAAAATTACATAATTTACAAATGATTGATGAAATACTTAAATATAGAGAAAAAGAGTATAAAGCAAAAATAAATGTCTAAAATACATAACAGAATTAACCAGAAATACATGTTTCACCGCTCAACTAAAGTATTGGTAATATGTTCATTTAGGCGAACCATAATATAAATACTTTCACCATCATGAATAAGGTGATCTTCAACATCATCACTATTTATTATTGACTAATCAATCGTGTACTCATAAGCCTTTTGTGAAACATGTGTGATGTCTCTAAACTATTAATTCAATGTTATACTTTGAAGGATGTCTTCATATATAATTGTGTAATGACATTGTTGTTGTCACTATTTTAACTTATTTGTTACATGAAAATGTTGGCTTGTTAAACATTTCCTTTCTGCCATGAACCACCTCACTATTTCTTTCAAAATTTGGTAAGTGATCTTTTGTTTCGGTAAATTGTATCAAAAAGCCCAACTGCATGGGGCATGGGGCACCAGACATCCACTAGATAGTACTTCTCAATTAAATCACACATAATATCCACAATGTAATAATACTTCTAAAGAAATATTTACTTCACGTGCAAATAAAAAGAACTTGGAGATGACATAAAATTTATATTATCGAGAGCATGTTTTAAATTTAAATACACGTTTATCATACACACTTCTTTTCCATCAGGTCATGGCAAAATTGTAACATATATTAAAGTCACAAACTGCAATAACATTTTGCATCGATGAAACACACCTTTCGATGTAGGCCACCTTCTTATCTTTATCGACACGAATATCCACATGTGTTTCATCAATTGCCTCAATACCGTCATATACAATAAGCTATTTAAAGCACATTTAAGCAGCTAAAAAAATATTTATTTTTTCTTTTATATATGAGATTACCTTGAAGTATGGCATATAACAATAATCATGTACAATCTCGAGAGGTGTACTATGAAAAGTTGGATTTAGCAATTTCACATCAACAAATGTCTAGTTAACAAGAGCATCTAAATCTATGTTGAAATACTGCTAATTCATTTCAGAAAGAGCTCACAAGCTGCCCTTATTCACTCATTGTGTGACAATATATAAAGTGTTACCCCTAACACTTCTCTTGTTATTGTTCTTGAAGAGCTTTAGAGAATGATAATTCAGCAAATCTTGTAAAAATCAGTAAAATATGCTTACAACATATGAAACATATTATAAAATCTCCTTATATTTTATACAAGCAGCTCCCTAATCCACTTATCTCTAACGTAGGCTGATGTTAGTGATGTTAGTGATGCTAGTGAAGCTCTTTCTTGCGATAAGGTATAGTTGTACCGACACAAATAAACATTTATCAATCACCACTTAAATGAATATCATAAACTAAAAATCCTCTTTATTTATATAAGATTAAAACAATAAATGAAAGTTAGAGAAATTTATAAGCATGACATAAATATACATCAAAACAACACATAAAAGTTTGATCATGACAAAAGATTAAAATTTGACAAACATAAATTACTACAATTTGTTAATCCAATTTTTCCTTCCATCATTTTTTTTTAGCATCTATAGTACTTTTTTGCGTGGCCCAAACCCAGCCAGGTTGACCCATGTTTCATATTCTCATCCAATGTATCACACCTTTTTTTAATATATTATATTTGTTTTCCGCTTTACCAAACTTTATTGTAGGTCGATTAGTTAGTTCTACCTCTTTAAGACAGACATTACAAAAGACAAGCACAACTTCTCTATCTCATGTAAGAGACAAAACTCCTTTTCTTGATTTGCTCGTCGCAATTCGATAGTGAAGAAATGGTAAATTAAAATATGAGAAGTTTAAAATTTGGAAAAAAAAAAATCAAGGCTTAGATTCAATTTAAAGATGTAAAGAATTTGCCATGAAACCATCAGAATAAGGCAAAGGACCCATAAAGAAGGAGATTTTGGTTGCCTTACATCAGTGTAGGATAAACTTCTTATATATCGAAGCACATAACCACATAAAGACATTTCAAGAGAACCCAGTCTCATATGATTTATCATAGCTCACCCTATGCTCTTTAGTTCATATTGCAACATACCAAAGAAACCAAAAGAAACCAAAGATACCAAAATTTCTCACATAAGAGAAAAGCCTCCATAGTGCCCTTGAGCTCATCAAATGACATTTTTGGCATACCAAAGAAACTAAGATATGTGTTTCATTACCAAACACACCAGAATGCACACAAGAGGAGAGCTCCTTAAGTTCACCCATTTTCAGCAATTCACGTTTTGGCATGCCAAAGAAATCAAGGAAATCAAAATTTCTCACATATATGTCATAACCAAACATGCCCGAGCACATCAACTCATATTTCTAAACGCCAAAGAAACCGAAGAACCAAGAAAAAAAAATCACATATATATGTCATTACCATACACACCCGAATGCACACAGGAGGAGAGCCCCATATAATGATCATATCACATTTCCATACCGAAGAAAAAAAAAAAAGAAAAAAGATTCCCATGAATGTCAAAAAATTAATGCACACAGAAGCAGCAGAGCTCCATAAGCCCCGACCCTAAACATATATCATAAATCACATTTTTCACATATCACATTAACTAAAAAAACTAGAGAAGAAACTCATATAAAGCCATAATCAAATCATATCACAGCAGAAACAAACCCCACAACACAGAAGAGGGATTTCGAGATTTGCATAAATCCTATCCAAACACAGACAAATGAGATGATGGAAGAAGGAAGAACACACCACATTCAGATAGGAAAGTCAAGGCATGCTTGCAATGAAGAATGATTGAGAACGAGAAAGATGGAAGCATGAGCAGAATTGAAGAAAAAACCTGAGGGCTGAGTAGGAGACTGTGGGGGTACGGAGGGAAACTCAGAGGGAAAACATAAGTGAAACTGCAGAAAGCTGAGGGAAAAGAATGGTAGTTGGTAGCGGAACGCTAAAAACAGGCGGTCGTAACGAGGAGAAATTCAGGTCAATGCCTCGCCGGATGGGAAAGTGGGATGGTAGGAATGTACACTGCAGTGGTGTCACTGCCCAAAACAAACCATTAGAATACCAACAAGTGACCTATTGGGGTTTCTCAAACGAAAAAAACTTTCAATTTGCTTTGCTCTCGACTAAACTTCAAAATTTAAAAATCCCATTATTCCAAAAAAAATCCATTCTAAATAATCTAAACTAAACACTAAACTTTATTTTACAACATACATTTAGATTTACGCTATGAATTCTAGCTAACAAATTGTCCCAATTGATGCCAAGTCATAAGATAAAATCTTTTCTAATTAATACATTTACAGGTCGAAAGGTGTCACGTTTATCACATTCCAAAATAATGAAATTCAAATAATCCTATAAATATGCTGCTAAATTAAAAAAAAATTAATTAATTAATCAATTAATCATCATTCATTGGTGTTGCATTGATATCGAAGGAAGAACAAAAAAAGCAAGTTGAAGGAAAATGATAAGCATCATACGGTACAAGACTACATAGGTATGTCACTACCCATATTTTTTTTCATTGAATTTCAGGTTTTCAATAATCAATATAGTTTCGTTATTAATTCTTTATTCTTTATTTTTTTACTATATAGGAAAAAAATCATTTCTTCAAAATTTCAAGAGACCTTTGAATTTAGAAAGTCTGATCTTACACTATTTATTTATATTAAATTCGGAGTAGAAGATATTTGTCAATTAGTGCCAATGTCATGTAAAATTATTTTTTGTTTTATTATGATATGTTTTTTTTTATTTGACATCTTAATTTGATGCTAGTTTGTTAATACATTATTTCATTGTTACTAATTCAATAATTTGTAGAAGTATTCTTAGCTCGGAAAATCATATCGACCACTCTTTTGTTTATTTCTTTGATGAAGGATTATCTTTAATGTTTTACTATATTTTACATAATTTCTTCTTGTTATCTTAATCATCATATTTCCCTTAAGTGCTTTGGAGCTTCTCACTAAATTTCAACACCAACTTCCCTTTTTCCAAAACTTAGCAAGTTTACCGAAATCCACCCATCCATCCATCCTTATTTTAACTTCACACACCAACTTCCCTTCTTCCAAAGCTTTGGAACTCTTTAATTTTTTTCATTTGTCATCGTAAGCTATCCATAGAACACTTCTACCATCATAACTTCCCACCTAACAGCCTCTTAGGCTCCACACAAAACCAACCACCTAAAAATAAATTCAAACACAACCATCCATTCATTGGTCTTGACCACCAGTAGATCCCCACCTACCTCAAAACCTAATATAATTAATGAACAGAACTGTCAAAATATTCTCCCGATGATGTTATTTTAATCTTGAGTCTATAAAAATATTAATTTAATCCTCAAACTATTAATATGAGCTTAAATAGTCTCCAGAGATAACTATTTCAGTCCATGTTAAAAAAGTTTGGGGACCAATTTGACCCTTTTATAAATTCAGGGACTAAAATGAACCACTATAAGGAATTAGGAGATCATTTTGACATTTTTCTCTATAATTAATCATCTCAACCCCCACAAAAAAAATCCACAATACAACTTGGATCATAGCATCTACTAAAAAATAATACATTTCTCTAAATTACAAGGTGAAAAATATGAACTTGGTGCTCTCTACAGTGAAGAAATCAGACCTTGCAGCAATGATGAAGGCAATGCAGGCGCAAAAGAAGCTTTAATCTTCAGAAATATAGAGCATAATTCTGATGGCCAATTTGCCTCCATCAGCAATTCCAATATTTTTATAACAATCACTATCAAACTATTAAAGATTTTTCATTCACAAAACAATAATTTTCAATTTAAGGATCAAATAGAAGCTGGATGTTTTGCATGATTATCAAAACATAAATCAAATTGCTGAGAGCAAAAATAATATGAAGTTACACAATTAACCAAAACTAATCCAAAATTGGTTATATTTCACCAACTTCAAGCACTGTAATCCACGAGTTATATAAATAATTTCTTTGCACTGGAAGCAACACCAAAGGAGCTGAACCACACATTATATTAAGTGGAATTAGGGGTGGAGCTGTAAATGAATCAATGCACTTGATGAACAACTCTAACTCGACTCCATTAAAACTCGATCATGTTCTTTAAAACGAGTAAATAAACAAGCTTTAACAATTCTTAAAGCTCGAAACTTCAATGAACCAAAGATGAACATAGTCAAACTTTTTCATTTATGGTCACGAGCAAACTTGTTTGTTGTTCAACAGGTAACCTATTAAATACTCGATATTAAGTTCGATTTTCTCGTATCATATATGATATATTATTTAAAAAAAAATTAATTAACTAGATAATTAATTTGTGTGTTGATAGCTCTAGCTAGTATCACATATGATATATAAATATTCAATATTAAGTTTTTGTAGATTTTAAAGTTGTCATTTTTTTAGTTGTTTTGTGGGATTTAAATTGAATCATGCTTAAATGCTACACAAATCATTCTACTAAATATCCCATAAGTGAGAGTGTTGAACATAACTCTGTCCTTTAGGACAAAATGGAGGAGAAATGAAATTTAAAATATTATAGGGTTTATAGTTTATAATCAATAAATTAATAGCTACGATCAAACTTGTAAAATTATTTATTTGCATTTTTTGTATGAAAATCTACATACTCGTTTATTAGCTCATTTAAATATTTGTTAACTTGTCAGACACAAATCAAGTAGAATTCAAGTTCAAACATTAAAAAATTTAAGCAAATCAAGCTTGAACAATATATGAAAACTAAACACAAACTCAAGTTGAACATGAACAACTTATAATTATACAACGGCAAGTTCGAACTACGATATACTCGGCTCGACTTGGCTCGATTACAGCCCTAGTTAGGGGTGCCCATTGCTAGGATAGAACCAAGAAAAATTAAATGAATTGATTTATTTATTTAGTTTGGTTTAATTATTAGAGTATTGGTTCCATTATATATTTTGGTTTTATTTGACTTTTTTATGATTAGTTCAACTTTTAGTTTTGTAAAAGAGATGATATTTAAAATCGAACTATATTAATCTTTTCAAATGCATCACTGACAGAAAGATCAACATTGACGGTAGTTATTGTACAGTTTAAATTTATAAATTTAAATGAATAGTATTTGACATTTGTCTTAATATAGGTTATTAAAGATAATTAAATTCATTTATAAAATTATTTACATTTTTTTATCCAAAATTAAATCAAAATGATCAAACTAAAGCTTAGTTCAATTGGTAATATAGATTGGTGGTTAGGCTTTCTGAATTTTATGATCAAAATTAATTAATTTAACTAATTTGTAAACCAAATGAATCAAATGTACACCCCTAATCTGATCCTAATATCAGACTCTCAGATTTTGTGGATTCAAAAATTTCTAAGAGAAAAAAAAAATCAAGGTATCCTCATTTGATCATAATAATAACTTTATATATTGTTAAATGAGAAATGATTTATTTCACACACTCCACTATAGCTTATCATCTTGAAGATGCAATCATCTTCTGTAATCCATAATCCATTTTATCCAATTTCAAAATACAACAATTCAGATCTCATCAAAATAGCGAAATAGAAAAGAAAAAAAAATTCATACCTCAATCAATCAGCGGATCAAAATCAGATCGAAACTCTTGCCGAATCCACCATCTTCCTCCGCAGCACCTCATCCACGCCCTTGGAAATGCAATATGCCAGAGCCTGCACTGTCACCATAGGATTCACACCGAGCGCCGTAGGAAAAACACTAGTATCCACCACAAACAAACCCTCCACCTCCCAAACTTCGCCGTTCGGACCCACCGCACCCTCCTCCTCGTTCATCCCCATCCTACAGCTCCCCATCTGATGAGCCGAACACATCGGCGTCCTCAAATCCCCAATCCTCCTTTTCCTCACCCCATTAAGAACCCTCTCCACCCCATCCCTGCCTCTCCCTTTATCCCCTCCCACCCACTGCGTCCCCACCTCCTCCGCTCCCGCCGCCTCCAAAACCCTAATCGCCGCCTCCAACCCCTCCTTCAGCCCCTTCTCATCATCCGGAGCGAGCCGATGCGTTATTTTCCCCGGGTAATCAACTGCGCCGCTACCCTGATCTCTTACCAGCGCGAATATGTGAGCGATCCTTCCGAATCGGCGCATTCTGTAGCGGAAATCGGAGGCAGAGGTCCATGGGGTGAGAGCGGCGTATATACCTGGGTGAACGGAAGGTGTTTGGAGGATTACGTTGTTTGAATCCTTTGGCCGTGACATTGAAGTGAGAATTCCACCTTCGTAGCTTCTTTTCGTCTTCTCCGGCCAACCGGAGGTTTCCGGGAAGTAGCCCCACGCCATTACAACGGGATGAAGGTGCAGATTTCTTCCAATGTGTTTGTTCCTCAGCCCGCTTCGCTTAAGAAGTCGCGGGGTGTTGAGGGCTCCACAGGCCACAACCGTCACCTA
Source organism: Phalaenopsis aphrodite (assembly GCA_003013225.1). Taxonomy (NCBI): domain Eukaryota; kingdom Viridiplantae; phylum Streptophyta; class Magnoliopsida; order Asparagales; family Orchidaceae; genus Phalaenopsis; species Phalaenopsis aphrodite. The sequence continues at coordinate 469,804 of NEWO01000010.1, forward strand.
TTCAAATTTAATCAAATAATAATAGGGACAATTTAAAATTATGTGGTATATATGTAATTACCCCATTATTAAAGTAAGCAAATTTCCTAACTTACCTTGGACCTAATTGTGAATTGCATGCCGGCGGAAGATTCCACGACGACGCCGGCGGCTTCCGGGCGCTGTTTTCCCCGGACCTTAATAACTTCAACCGCACGGCAGCCTGGCAGAATGAACCCATTTCCCGACCTCGCCATATCATCCAGCCACGTCACCAAAGCGCTCTTCTTCTTTCCATCCTTACACCCCCACTGACACCACCCGCAATAATGATCCGGAGGCGCATTACACCCCACGTCTGCCACATCGTACCCTGCTGCCTTACATCCCCGCCTTAACACTTCATTGTTAAAACCCTCCTCCTTCACCCCTGACCGTACGCCCAAGCGCCGGCTAACAGCTTCCAGCGCGCGATCGTACGCCTCGCTTCCAAACAGATCGAGCCGCCGCTGGTGTCGCCATTCGCGCCGGACGATATCTGGGGTGGGGATAGAAGCGGACCAGTTGATGGTGGAGCCGCCGCCGACGGTAGCGCCGGCGAGGAGGAAAATGGAAACGTCGTCGGTGGCGACAATGCCGCCGCCTTCGTACATGGCGGAGCAGGTGGGGCCCTCGAGAAGGGAGAGTTCGGAAGTGGAGTAATAGTGACCTTTTTCGATGAGGAGAATTTTGTGGCCGGCGGCGGCTAGGACACCGGCGGCTACGCTGCCGCCGGAGCCGGAGCCGATGATTACGGCGTCGCAGTGGAGGGTGGGCTTGTTGGTGGGTGTAAATGTGGGTGAAGGGAAACCGGCTTGACGGAGTTTGCCGGAAATGACCTCCGGCGGGTGGTTTAGGTGGAGAAGAGCTGACTGAAGGGGAGTTTCACGGTGGTCTGTGGTGGTTTGACTACGGTCAACATGTGATGGATCGGGTCCGCAGTAGCCAATTGCCTTCCAGGACGGGTTCTCATGCTTTTCGTCGACCTGTTGCCACGATCCAAAGAATTTATATTTACGTCTTAGGTAATAATGCCAAACTCAATTGGTCATTTGCATACATGCCCCTCAGTTGGGATGTAAGTGAATCAAGCCGATTCCAGAGCCTGTTGCTTCTACATCGGCTCGATAAGAGGCTCGTGAACTCGGTTTGATGAGCTAACAAATAAGTTTAAGCTAGCCCCGTGTTAGCTATTGCAGTTACTCATTTAAAAAATATTAATATAATAATAAAATAAACCAAGATCGGGTGGCATATAAATAAGTTTTAATGTTAGATATGTACATACATAAGAATTGAAGGGTATGCATGTAAATCTTTCGATATACTGATGCAGTTAAGAAACTAAATACCTGAGCGAAATAGAGGCGCATGGTGGTGCACTTAACACAAGTATACAACATCCTTAGGTGACGAAAGCTGCTGGAGGACCAGGAATATACTATCTCCTCCCGCTTATTCTGTTCCAGCAACGCGAACCTTCTAACAAACGGGAATTGTGGAGAGAGGCTACGCCAACCACAGAGCAGAAGGGTTCCGTACCATGTCGATAACAGAAGTAAGGCTAGACGTAATATCTTCATCTGCGGGTGTACCATACCTCCTGACACAGCCTCTCCGAGCTACAACCGGAGAAAAATTATATATGAAATGCATGCCAAGATTTTTTATTATTATTTGAAAAATATAATTCAATCTTATTTTCATTTGCATCAAAGTAATTCATTCTCTTGACAAATATGCATAATATTTTAAAATTTAAAATCAATATTTATTATAATAATTGGGAGGACATATTCTAATGAACTTATAATGACTAACACGTTCAGGGATTCCGGCCATGGAGGCAGAGGTCCTGTAGAAGGCGGCAGCGCCGTCGAGATCGCCGGAATCATCGTCGGAGTTACGAGAAGGAGGATCCATGGAGGGAAGTAAGGTGTCACAGAAAGCCACGAGAGACTCCATCTGTCTCTTCGAGAGCCTGTTTTGATGCGTCCGCGGTTCCTCCCACAAGCTTTGTTTCGAGTTCGCCGTCGCCGGAGAAGATGGCGGCTGCGATTTAGGCACGGCAAATGAGGCATCGCAGACCTTCGATGAGGCCATGACGTAAATTGGAGCTGCAACGGTGAGTGGTTCGTTAGCTTATAAGGGGGGTTATGTGGGGCAGAAGAAATTAATTATAACTAAGTTGAAAGATGAGAGGGTAGGTTTGTAATAGATTGAGATTTTTTCTTAGGATGAAAATGCGGATATATTTATTGGGGCTTTTACATACATACCACAAAATTTTTATTTATTTACATATCTAATACATCTTCTTTTACATAGATTTATGATGTTGAATATATAGGGGAAAAATTTGCGCACGTACGCAAAGCTGCATGTGTCAGAGGTTATTCAGAAGATATTGAGAGGTTATAGGTAGATTACCAAAAGATTACAGAGCGTGGGCATAGCCCTCCAATACATTCTAAATAACCTCCGATATACGCAAATTTTTCTCCAAATATAGATACTAAGTTTTGGGTCTTGAATAAGTAAATATATGAAAATTATGTGGTGTAGATGTTAGCCAAGTTTGAACCCAAGTTATTACTTATAATGTGCATAATGATAGATTTATGATGTAAAATATTGTCGGTGGGAAATTTGCAGTTTTTATGGAATGAATGGTTCTGGCTTAGAGAGAAGGACAGATAAGAGAGAGCAAGTAGTTAAAAATTTATTATTTTATATTTAATTTTTGGTAAATTTACATCCTTAGCACACAATTCTTAAGTATTTACATATCTCACGCCTAAACTTCAACTTTCATGTTGCGTGTTTTAAACCAATTGATGAAAATGTGTATTTTACTTTATAAATAGTTTAAATGTGAATATGTAAATACATGAGAATTATGTGCTATCTATGTAAATGATCCTTTAATTTTTTATATTTGGTTTTATATTTGACAAAAGAGTCGTATTTTGAATTAAAATATTACTATTTGCAATAATAACAATCATAATTTTACATAAAATAAGATTAGAAGCCTAATTTTCTTTATAAATATATTTACTTATAGCTTAAGTTATAAGAAATAAATATAGTTAAAAATTGATGTGCGCTCATATTTTCCAAAGGTCTCATTCGTGCAGTGTTTGTAATATTTATATGATTACAGTTGGCTGAGGTGTAAATTTGGCACGTGTAAAGGTTGCTTTAGATCAATTTGAAAGAGCACCCTCGACGGCAACGTCCAACTTGCAACCCCTCAACCAGCTTTGCGCTTCCCATAGTAATGTCGAATGGCCCCACCTTTCTTAATTATGAAAATTATGCTAAGTCTTGTCATTTGTTATTGTATATGAGAAATATGTTGGCACGAATATGAAGACTGATGGACGGCTTGGGAAGAAGATACAACAAATCGGACGTAACTCGTATACGACCGTCTGATTTGGACACTAGTGAAAGGAGCCCTCAAAAGGCAGTGATTGGCCATCAGAACGATCCGAAATGAGTATCTTCTCAGATCAGATGTCGAAAGAATCAAGGCTCAGTAAGCAGTTGTTGAACTTATTGTCGATCGAACCAGATTTCTAATTTTATTATATACAAATATCTCTATAAATTACCAAAAAATACCTCTAGCTAATTAATGATAAGAGACTAATGTGTACTTTTATAATGTTTAGACTTATGCCTATAAATAGAGAACACTCTCTCAGGGTTAGTGTTCCTTACAAGTACTCTCTCTCTCTCTCTCAACTTTTTATATTTAGGTGTGTTTTCTAGGCATTTATGGGTTTAAGTGTTATATAACTATTTTTTAGACTTTATTAATTCAAGTTTCAAAGGGGGCAATTACATACAATCCACCCGGAAACTTGCCATTTACAAATTAACCCTCCTCTTTCATCCATTTTTCAAATTCTTGCTCAAATATCATAAGTCATGTTAAAAACCTAACCCATATTTTTCATTTTTATCAAATTCTCATAGATTC
>NEWO01000010.1:474685-494138 GCA_003013225.1 Phalaenopsis aphrodite
GTTTCTATCAGAAAATATTACAAATTCTCATTCAAGATCATTCAAGGCCCCAATTTTAACAAGAAGAGCCCGATGATACAAAAATTTAGTCAATATGAATCCAATCAAACCTATATAAATCCATTAAATCAATTTTGGAGGTTTTTAATGAAGAGAGTTTTTTTTATTAGGAGGAAGATGGAAAAGAAAGAGCTAAGACTCTGTTAAAAGAATGGTTAAATCTTATTTAATTGATTATATACAACTAATTAAGCATGGTTTTACAATTTCTTTCATAAAAGACCAAACCCGAGGCTAATTTTAGGGTTTGCAAACCATACCTTAGCCCAAGAGGTTTGGACTTAATTGGGATTTGCAGACATGTTTGTGGTGACCTTGTGAAGCCTCTCCTTAGTTCAGTTTGCTCATAAATTGGGCCTATGTATGATCTTGGTGAAATGGTGGCTCGGTTTTGCCTTAGATAGTCATTGAAGGTGCACTTGACAGATTCAGATAAAGAAGTTGAGGGTGGGTTGTGGTAGAAAATGAGAAAGGCTTAAATCTAATGTGCTTAGATCAGATAAAGAAGGTGAGTATTGTGATCAGAAGTTTAGGAATGTTCATGCTCTAGAGGGTTTCAAGAATGAGTTTACTGTTCTAAGGACACAACAAAAGAATGGTGGGTTGAGCGCATGAACATGACAATCACGAAACGTGCTAAGAGCATGAGGTTGAATGTAGGCTTACAAAAACAGCTTTGCGTTGAAGCATTAAACATTGCATGTAGGCCTACTTGAAGAAACCTAGAGTGATGAAAAAGTTAAATCTATCTCATTTAATAATATTTGATATTTTGCATATGTGCATGTTGATGCAAGTTCAAGGAGTAAGCTTGATTTAAAATCTGTCAAGTGCACCTTCATTACAAATGACTCAGAACCGAGCCACCATTTCATTGAAGGCCATCAGAGAGTTTGAAGAGAATTAGAGGGGATGAGTTGTTGCTCAGGGAAATTCAAGAGATAAAATTTAGCCATGGATAGTCAAGTTTGCCTTTCCCATGGTGTGCCCATCATAACTTTAAGCATGGAGAAGAAGGTGGGCTAGGGATGATTTGGAGCTCATTAGAGGAGAGGGGAACTGGATAATGAGCTTGAAACTTGGTTGATTTGACCACTCCAACGTGATATAACGAGAATTTGAGTGGAAGCCACATGGGATGCCATGTGTACTCTTCTTCATGATGACTTGGACTAAGTCAATTTTTAGTGGATTAAGGGGTTTTTAATGGGTTTCCATGTCATGGTGGGTCTCACTGGGTCATGGGTTACTTAAGAATGATGGGCCAAGGATACTTTTAGGCATGGGTTTCCATGGATAAACTTGAATTTCTTCATGGTTGGGCTTGGGCTAATCCCTTCATGACATTTCTAATTAATTAATTAATTAATTAATTAATTTAATTAGATAAATGTAATAAAATTAATTCCATAATGTTGATTAATCATGTGGGCATAGGGTTGACCATATGAACTCATTTAGGCATAGGGGTTATCATTTGGGGTTAAGTTGACCATATGGTTAAAGTATTAGTCATATGGGGCTAAGTTGACCATATGGGGGTCGTTTCACCAAATCGTCAATTTGGTGATCATAGGGTCCAAGGCTGACAAATGGTCAATGTGGGGACATAGGGTCCAGGGTTGACCAAATGGTCATTGTGGAGCCCATTTGGAGTGTGATGGTCAATTTTGGTCCAAATTACAGTTTGACATCATTGGTTTGACCTGTCAAAGGTGTCAACAAATTTTGAGTTCAAAAAGGGCACACTAGAATTTTAGTCTGATTTTTAGGGTTTGAAGGCCTTGTGTGGAATTAGAGATCCATGTTCATAAATCCCTTCCCCAAAATGAATTTAGAGGTTGGTGGTAACCCCTAAGGTCCACGGGCAGGTTCCTAGGGTCTATGGAGAGATCCCTAGAGTTTCTAATGGATTTAAGTGACTTGGGGCATGTCCTACCCATAAAGGTCAATTTGGGTTTCCCTACTTGGTCAGAACTCTAAGTTAGTCCAACCAATGAATTGTGGTAAGTGAGTGAATCCTCACAAAAGTGAGGTTAACATTGGAATGAGTGAAGAAATGAGAGAGAGAGAGGGAGAGAGAGCTTGGGGAGAGGAAGTGAAGGTCTTGGTTGGTGGTGTAAGTGGAGAGAAAGCTCACAGCTCAAGAGGCGATGTGGATTGAAAGGCGGGTTGCCTCTGTTTTCACTAGATCTATGGGGAAATACAGAGAAATGTATGAAGTTTCTAAGTAATTGTCGGTGATGAGGAGTAAAGTGGACCTTCCTTTGCACAAGTTATCTTAGTGTTTTCTTTTCTAGGAGTGTGTATCTAAAGAGTTTCCACTTGATGTTGGCTCGTCTTCTTGTTCACAGCACGATCCACACTTACCCCACATTTTAGGATATTGAATCCAAATTTGTCTAGAGATTGTGCCCAAGGAATGAAGTGTTGGACCGAGTAGATGTGATCAAGAGAGGGGGAAAATGAGAGACAAGAGAGAGAGAGAAAAAGAGTAGTTTTCCAAACGAGGGGAAATGGGGTGTTCCCGGCCTCGTGGACTCATGTTGTTTCATAAACTTATAGGTTACAAATTAGGGGTGCCCCCAAAAAAGTTTACCTTCTTACATCATGAAGCCCTTCTATTTATAAACGATAGGAGGGGTAGAAGGTATAAAAACTATGTATATGTCCATGCTTTTGAAGAGAGAAGCAAAGAGCATTTTAGTCATTTTTATTTTGATCATTGGATCATCTCAAGATTGATGCATACTTTCGTGTCCATGTTTGTCGACTGATTTAGCTATGGTGGTCAAGGGAGAGAGCTTGGTCGACCAACTGAAACGAGGTGTCCGAGGGAGAGAGCTTGGTCAGACAACTGAATCGAGATAACCGCTACTGAATTGTCTCAAGATCCATGCAAGCTAATTTTGAGTACACAATATCTAACTTCTAAACTCTTATATTTACGCCTAAAATCTGATTTTTTACAAATATAATATTCTGGCATCATAATTTATGCATGAATATATATATAGATATATATATATATATATATATATATATATATATATATATATATATATATATATATATCTCCTTCAAACACTAATTAATAGCAATATTTTTAATATAATATTAAACATTAAGTGCTACAAGTATAAATATGAAATTTTAGATATTAAACTCCAAATAACAAAAAAAAAAATGTGTGCTATGTACGCAAATGCCCATAAATATTTACGACATTGTTTTTTTTTGGCAATCTAACTTTTAAATAGAGTGAAAGTAGGTCTTCATTGCTTCAACTTTGCAATCTTCTCCCAATTTTCTCAGAACCTTTTGCACACATAATAAATGACTTGGCATCCAATTTGGTGAATTAGAGAGCTAAACTCTAGCTAGAGCGAGAATGGAGCAGGAAGAAAGAACTTTAACAGCTTTTACAGAGCACCAAAAAAGGTTCAGTTTTGAACTAGTAAATGATGCTTTGAATGTAGTGAAAGTGGTTTGTTATTCTAACAACAATGGAGTTTTTACCACATCACATAAATATTTTTTTTTACTTTCAATTTACTTATATATCCATCACTTTGAGTTTGACTTTTACATTTCTAACATTTTGGCGTCGTATTCATTGCATGATGATGGACAATAAATCTCTTTGTTATGCCTCAAGGAACTGGTCATTTAGCTCAATGATGCAGCGAGTTAACTACGAGCGAGCATGGTATAAGGATGCAATTAGTACATGCGAGCTTGGAATATCTACTTGAGAAATGTGAGCAAGCATAGGTGAAGGAGCTCGCTCGCCTGAAGACTTAGTACAACCTAGCAAGTCCGGTCTTAGGAACCAGCATGAATGCCAAAGAGCTTTGGAGGCACTTGTGGTGTCCTTATGAGCGGGAAAAAAGGTCTGTAGTCTATCATCTTCAAAGGTATGGTTAACGAGTATGATTGATGTGGTTATAACCATATCATTAAGTTCATGGTTGGTGTGATCGATCCATCAGACCTGTGAGACTCATTTAATATTTGCTTAAGGAAAACTCATTTTTAAATGTACAATATAACATAAGAATAATACTACTTTTTAATTTTTATTTTTAAATGAAATGCATATTTTGATGCATATATTATTCCTTGATTGTGACTCTAAGGTGTGATATAAGTAAATATTAAAATAAAGATGCTAGATACATAAATACATAAGAATTGTGCAGTAATTTATGTAAATTTTCTTATATATTAAAATAAAGATGCTAATTACATTTATAACCCTTTTTTTTTTATGAGAATGAGCTTTGCATAAATAAATTTGGTAGAGAGTAATGGTTATTAAAATTTGATATATGTTTTTTCTTAGAGAATAAAAGTTAATACTTATTATATTAGCTTTTTTCAAAAATTTCATGCTCAACACAAAAATCTCAAAGAAGCACACTTTAAAATTATTTCCTTATAAAATTTGTAACATTTGCCCTCATTCTCTAAATATATAGAAAATTTGCGACAATAAAGTAGCAGATTATCTTCTTAACGTGATACGAACATTTAACATGCATTTAGAAAAAAAGAAAATAACTAATAATGACATCAAAAGTTTTTACGTGAAAAATCTCGAAAGAGAAAAATCACGGGGTTTGACAGAGCGGAATGAGTTTCATTATAAAAATATGATTACAATTGCAACCACTCGTCTCACAAGCGGAAAATGGTTATTAGTTTTTCCGAGTTACTACGTTTAAGTGTCTATGAATTTATTGCTAAGAACGGGTGGTGGCTGATAGCAATTGGTAGTGCTCCGTCGATGGTGGTCAAGAGTGGTTGGCGAAAATCGACAGAAGTCTGAGGTGGTTCACGGAGATTGGTAGTGATTGACGAAGATCGGTGGTGGTCGATGGAGGTCAGTGGTGGTCGACAATTGTTAACGACGGTCGACGCCGATCGAAGAAAGTCCACTATGGTCGGTTGTGATCGACAGATGTCAGTGGTGGTTGACGATGGTCTGCGGTGGTGATGTTGGACTTCAGTTCTTTCTCAAAGCTTCAAGTTCTTCCTTATATCTCAAATTCTTCTCCCCCTCATCAAAGGAGTGGGGCTCTATTTATAGTGTTCTGGGTGCAAATAATTCGGGAACATAAACCACTTTAATTGAACTGTCTGGAGAGTCTTCTTCGATCACACGACATTTGATGAACATTTGAATGCCTTAACAAAGTTAAAAATGAGCAATCTTAAGTTTGTTGAATTCGTTTGACGTTTTAAATATATCCAAAAAAACATTCAAGTGTGGTTTAATGACTTGATATGAGCTTGATTTGACTCATATTGGACCAATTTTAATATCATTGGTTCTGTCTCGTTGAGCCAGGCAGTTTAACAGTAATTTGCTGAAATCAGAGTTCAGGATGACTTTTTATCGATATTCGAATTTTTTTCTCAAAAAATTTCCTCGAGATCCGTGTTATGACTCTATATTTATGACAGATTGTGAAAATTTGTTGGAGTCGCGTGAATAACATCACTATTATTCACCACATTCTAATTGAGTAAAGTGTCAAAATGGTCTCATGATTGTCTAATGTGGTCATCAAACCAGTACGCAAACTTTAAATTAGGGTTAAAATAATCATCAATGCCACTATTTCAACCCATATTTAAAAAGTTCAGAGATTAAATTGGTTTGGGGTTAAAATGAACGTTTATAAAGAGATAGACGCCTATTTTGCCATTTTTCTTCATCGTATTCACATAAGTGAAAATGCAATCTCTCTCTCTCTCTCTCTCTCTCTCTCTCTATGTATGTGTATGTATGTATATATATGTATATATACATATATATATGTATATATACATATATATATATATATGTAATAAAATTATAAATTTAAATTAGAATAAATGACATTCATGAAAAATAATCTTAACACTTTCTACTTCTATTAAAGCTCCAATTGATAAGATTGCATTGATGTTGGACATCTATAATACCATATGAACCGAAATAATGTGAATATAAATGAGTTGTTTTATAATTCAAACAATAAACTTATAACAAAGTTATTTAAAATATATAAAAATATTTTAAAAAGTTAAAAAATAAATTTTTGGAACCAAAATAAACTTAATTCTCATACACAATGATTGGCCTGATCTTGAAGATCCATAGACAGTTATAAGGGTTTAAACTTGCAGAGTCGAGCTCGAACCACTTTATACTCGAGCTCGATGTGGCTCGATTTTGATTACAAGTATGAATTTGAGCTGTCAGGCTATGCTTGGGCTCGAGTTCGTATATAATCTTGCTTGAATGTAAGCTGGAGTTCAAGCTCATTAACAAGACCATTTCGAGCTGGATCAGGACAACTCGGCTCACTATTACTTAATAGGTTACAACTCAAAAAATAGTTCATAAATTAGGTAAAACTATTGCATTAGCTATAATGTGATGGCCCCATATACTAAGGATAATGTATTTTATTTATAAAAAAATTGTCATAAAATAAAACCTAAAATATATGTGAATGTACTTTGTATGTTATCCTTTATCGTGAGCGTATTTATTGATGAGAATGATTTTATATATTATCGCATGCATGAAGTTTGTACTTTATATGACAAGTAATCTAACTTAAAAAAAGTATTTTTCACACAACATCGAAAATATTGTTATTCGCTTATCTTACCTTCTAAATTTGAATATTACCAAATTCACACTTCTACTGACATTTCCGTCTCCAACTTCCTTGTTGGAGTCGAACTTTGTATGTGAGGTCCTCTCATCATAGGATAAAGGACGGAATTTCGGAGCTCTTTGTGTGCAATCCTGTTGCCAAAGTTGCTAGAAGAGAAAGAAGTTTCAGAGGTCTTTACACACTCGATCCTGATACTGCCAAAAAAAGGAGAAATGTGGGGGTCTCAGAAGGCTTTGTATGCATGATTCAATCACATCTTCGATGATGGAAGTCTTTATATATGCGATCCGCTTGCAGTTCCTACGATGAGAGTTTCAAACGAGTTTTAAGACAACAATTTCGTTATTGTCAATCTAATCGTTGCAGCTCCAGCAATATAAGTTTCTGAAGACTTTGAAGACCACGGTTCTGTCGCTTTTAATCCCGTCGCACCGCAATCCTGCTGCTGCTATGGCATGTAGCCGGAGGAGAAATGGCCGAAAATAGAAGAGAATATGATTGTAATTTTCAACGTTGAGATGCAAGATGTAAATAGCAATGATTTACAAGCTATGTATGTAAAACCCCTAAAAAAAACAGATAATTACATTTACAAAACTTTTTTTTTATAAATAGATATATTTTGTGGGAGTAATTTTGTAAGAAAATTGATTTGATGGGAGAAATAAATAATTCAGAGAAATGAATTCAATGCCCAACTAAACATCGCCACAGCTAAACCTAACCCTTTCATATTCTGCTATCTATCTACTGTCGCCATCTGGAAAGGCGATTCTCTCTTGCATGGCGACTGAGATCCCCTTTCCAGCCATCCACCGATCAAGTTTAGGATAAGAACACGTGAGATCCGGTTGTTTCCGGCGAGTTCGACGGATATTTTGCGGCGGCTACTTGTCGCTGCCGCCGCTGATTCGCTTGGTGCAGGTCGGGACCAGGGCCGAATCCTTGCGGATTGGAACTGGATCCTGCCTTGCATCAACTGAATCGGCGGCGGAGAGCGACGATTTGATGATCCTGATGTCGGTTTTTTATTCATTTTCCTGATTTTATTTGATGAATGGTTGAATTTCTTGGATCTGTTGAAGTTTGCGGTGATTTATTATGTTTTCTCTTTGTTTTTTTTTTTTTTAAGCTTGATTTTTATTCCTGCTTTGTCGTCGAGATTTTTCATTTTTGGTAGAAGTAGCGAGCTTTTGATCTACTGATCTTAGTCAACTGTGTTTTTGGTTTGTGATGATCTGTTTGGTTGGTGTGTTTACTTAGAGAAGTTAGTATCTCTGTAAGTTAATTCATGATATTGCAGCTTGCTCGATCTTCTTTAAGGCAATTAATGGAGTAATTTTGACGGGTCACTGCTACTCTTGATGTGTTTTGGGATTAAAAAAAATCGATTTTTATACCTTTTGTTTCATTTTCTGTGGCTGTTAATTTCTGTTTAATTGAGATTGTGTTTTGTAAGGAAAACATGATTTTTTTGTAGAAAACACTGTGCAGGAAGATTTACATTCATACCATTATATTCCTATGTATTTGCATATCTAACAGCAAAACTTTAATCTTTACATATAGGCCACCTTGCCTATGCATGAAAAGATGCATTTCACCATTTGAAAGTTAAACTAGTGGTGTTTCAGATGAACTATATGAAGTTAGGGTCTTTCGTTAAATTTATGTAGATCGCAAAGCTTTCTATGTGAATATGTGCAGAAAAGAAGTGGCTATGAATGTTCGGATTGTTTATTGTTTCAATAGGTTCTTATATACAAAATTACATAGAAAGAAGAAGGAATTAAATAATTACAATAAGGGAGCAATGTGTAGGCTTCTTTTCTTACTTTCTTTATATGAGTCCTTAATAGAGATATGTCGTTATAAGTGATGAATTCATGACCTCTAATTTTCCTTATCAAGTAATCCCTGCACTTTGATGGTCCTTCAACAAAATGGCATTCAGTTGATATTGTTATCTATTAAATACATTATGTTTGGTTTAACATTTTCTTACTAAAACAATGTTGGGCCATTTACATACATACCGCACAATTCTTTTATGCTTTCATATCTAACCCCTAAACTTGGATATTTATAGACATACAACTAAAGTTTTTAACATCGCATAAAAAATACCACTATTACTTACATTTTGAAAATGGAATACACATTCTCATGCATATATTTATGATACCAATGTGTTATAAATTGAAGTATCAAACTTTAGGTTTTAGATATGTAAATACAAACGAATTGTGTGGCACGTATGTAAATTTTCCAACAACATAATGTTATCTAGATAGTTTAAAGGTGGTCATGATCTAGAAACTTTTTGTTCTTTTAAGTTTGATTATAATTGTTTTGTTTAGGTTAAGTTTGTAATTGGATTATTATAATTGCAATATGCAATTGCCTCAATCTCTATCACCCCTTTCACTTTAGAAAGTTGGGACTATTTGTACTTCATTTTTAACAAAACCATTTGTTGAACCCAATAAAAAAATAATTGTATATAGGGTTGGGGTAATGCATTTTGTGAATAGCATCATATTGGGTGAGAAAAACACATTATTCTATGTGAGCGTACAGTAGAACTGCGTTTTTGTTCCAACTCTTGTATTCTTCTATGTGAGTATATTACCGAAGGGGCTTTTTGGTCGCAAGTAGGATTTAACATTAGTTGGATTTTGTAAATCCTTAAATCCAAATTCACTTGGATTTGGTAAGTCCATGTTTAGGGGATGTTTGGTTGCAAGTTGGATTTAGTTTAGACAGGATTTAGTAAATTCTATAAATCCTGGTTTATGAAAATTTTGGGTATGTTAATAAGTAAATCATAATTAATCTGGAGAAACTGTTTAACAACTTCAATAGGATTTACTAAAGCTCTCGCTTCCCCAATGCTTCAGCTTTTCTAAATCCAGTAAGTCCTGCTTCCAGCTGGATTGACTGAATATCCGGTTTAAGGCAAAACGGAGGAAAAATGGGATTTAAGAATCTTTAGAATTTACTCATATTTATTTTGCCATTTGGCACAATTTAGCTTAAATCATGTATAAATGCTGCTTAAAATCGGCTACCAAACAGCCCCTTAAACCCAAATCCAAGGCTAAATTGGATTTATTAAATCAAAAAAGTCATAAATCCATGTAACTTCTGCATTTTGCTGTTTCGCTAGATTTACACTTGTATATTCTATTGAAACCCATCTACCAAACAGTCCCAAATGAAGAATTTTATTGTAGTTTTTATTAGATGAGAGAACTCTTATTTGGTTGTCATCTTGTTCTTCTTCACTACTCCAGCTTTGGAGTTGTTTGCCTCCATACAAAAATGCGCTTGTGGTTTCTTCTTCACTTCTAAGTTTTACTTTTTATATTTATACCTTCTAAATATTTCATATCATATCAAAAATACAATCATTTTAACTTTTAAAATGTGAAATACACGCCATGCATATATGCAAGGTGATATATATGTAAAAACTGAAGTGTAGTTTTTAAATATGTAAATACCTAGGAATTAGTTGGTATGCATGTAAATCTTTCTTCTTTATTCTATTGAGAACACTGTTGAGTGTCACAATGAAAAACTAGGTTTTATGTAAAAATGCTAATTTCAGGTTTTAGAATTGTTTTGATGTGGTTGCTGGGTTAAAGTGGTTGTGTAAATATCAAAAATTAAGCATTAAATATATGAATACACATGAATTTCGTGGTATTTATGTAATTTTTATATTTTTATATTTTATTTATTTATTTATTGTTTGGGTGCATTGAATCGACCAGGTTATTGCTTGCTCACTTATGTTTATGTGTTCTCAGTTGGAGGGAAGATAACGGAGCCTGTGGAGTAGAAATTATGTTGAACGCATGAAATCTCTTATAATCGTTGCAATTATGCATTTTATTATGTATTTTTTTGATGTATCTGTGACCCGCATGATTATTGTAAATATTCATTTTAGATGTAAATTATACTCTGTATAAACAAAGTTAGACTTTCATTATTTCCACATTTTGCAATTTTGTATTGGTTATTTGTGGCTAATTGTATATATATGATTATTTTTGCATTTATAAATTTAACTATGTTGGCATGAATCTCAAAAAAATCTAAAGGTCCAAGGTGAATGTCCCTAATATTAAGAGGGCCTGCCAAAAAATCGGTCAACGAACCAGATATCTGACCAACAATTGCAAATTGAGATTTGAGACTGCCTGAGTCATCAGGGCAGTCAAGGTGCTATCAGCCTGAGAGGCTACTCAAACGACGCACGAAGAATTGTCGTAGCTTGCCACTACAATGAAGTCAAGCAGAAGGAGAGGTTAGCTTCCATGGCTGTTTTACGGGGATCACTTAGCCATCTCTCTCAAATGCCACAAAAAGAGTACAAGTCTCTGCCTGATGACATATTTTATTTTGTCGATAGAAACTTCAGGCCTACCGACCCACAGTTAGTAAGCCGAGCATTATGCTCGACAACACTAACAGTTACAACCAACTAACATAATCATCGACACCCTATTCAGTCTAACTGGCCGAGCCAGAGAACAGTATGGCCTCGGGCTTACAAGGGTAATACCTAAAATGACTTGTGCAGACTCTACTTAAGTAGCAGTATAAATAACCTCGTTTGTTATTTTCGCTCGTTTATAATTAGGAGATTATTCTATGGATAAAATGTTACAGAACTGTTTCTTTTTACTTTTTATTGCTCTGATTTCTCTCCATTTCTCTACACTCTATTCGATGATTGTGATTCACAGCATAAATTCAGATTAAATAATTAGAATATATTCTTGATTTAGTAGACATATATGCGTATAAATATAAAGATTCACATATAAATATTAAATAAATAAATAAATATTAGCTTTTTAATCAAAAGAGAACAAACTTCAATCAAATAATATTCTCCTCTCGGATAGCTAGTTTCTTTCAAGTATTGCTATTTCTTATTTTATAAAAAAGAAATATATATATCTCTTTCTCTCTTTTTCTAATATATATATATATATATATATATATATATATATATATATATATATATATATATATATATATATATATATATATATATATATATATATATTAGTATGGGAGCAAATTAGTAAAGTTAATTTTCTGAAACCAATGAACCCGGCCCGGTTCTATCCCAAACTGTGAACCCTAACTATAGACCGAAGAGTCGACCATAGATCTTATTCAGATAGGCTTCCCCTGTGGACCGAGCAGACTACGTGCTGCCGCATCGTCTGTGGGTTCTCACGGGTCTCAATTCTCTCTCTCTTCATTTGCTCTTTATCTTCTCCCCTTTCTCTTCAATCTGGCCGACGTCTCACTCTTCCTCTGTGTTAGTGCTTATGAGTTAGATGGCGACTAGGCTTGCTAATTATTCATATAAAACACATAATTTTTTCAAAACAGGACAAATTCTTCCAACCAAACAGCCCATAAATTTTCCTAAAAAATAGTATTGTTGCTTTTGAAATAAGATGGGCTGATTATGCCTGTTGGCAGATAATAAGTTCCCCAAAAACGGACACCGGTTGAGTTCAAATGAAAGCGAATGGGTACCAAACTCATCTCTTTCCCTACCAAATCACTCCCGCCACTGCCTCTCTCTCTACTTCCCAGGTCTATCTCCAGTAGCTTCTTTTCACCGTTTTCAATCCGATGCAAAATTTCAAAAGCAGCCCGCGGGAAACCGGGATCGATCTCAAAATCAAAACTTGAAGAAGAAAAAGAGGAACTTTCTTGGGAATTATACAACGGTTTGATCCAAGCTCACTGCACCAGTGGCTCCATTGACGAATCCATCGCTCTACTTGGCCAGATGGAGGCACAGGGAATGCACCCTAGCATTCTGTCATATTGCTGCATGATTGATGCTCTTGGCAGCCATGGCAGAACCCTGGAAGCCGATGCAATTTTTCAAGAGATGAGGTGGCTTGGCCTCCGTCCTAGCCAGAGAGACTACAACTTTCTTCTTAAAGGGTTCTTGCGTAAGGGACAGCTGCTTCTCTCTGATAAGTTGCTGGTAAAAATGAATGAAGAGGGGATCGAGAGGAACAGAGAGACCTACATTCTCCTCCTTGACGCCTATGTCCATGGTGGCAGGTTAGAGGACACTTGGTGGGTTCTCGGAGAGATGAAGCAGAGAAAAATCAGATTAAATTCCTCTGTTTATAGCAAAATGGTAAGGATATATAGGGATAATGGCATGTACAAGAAGGCGATCAGTCTTCTCATGGAGATGCAGCAGAAGAGGATTGTCCCAGATAGAAGGTTTTACAATGGTTTAATAGATACATTTGGAAAATACGGCGAGATTGATGAAGCTCTCAAGGTGTTTGATAAAATGCTTAGCCAAGGTTTCAAGCCCGATATCATGACTTGGAACTCATTGATTCGGTGGCACTGCAAGGTTGGGGATCTGAAACGAGCGCTTGCCTTCTTCTCAGAGATGCAAGAAGAAGGACTATATCCAGACCCCAAGATTTTTCTAAACATTATTAGTAGATTAGGAGAGGAAGGGAAGTGGGATGAGATAAGAAATATATTTGAGAGTATGAAGTGTAGAGGTTTTGGTAAGAGTGGAATTATTTATGCAATTATTGTTGACATATATGGACAGTATGGGAGTTTCCAAGATGCTGGGAAGTGTGTCTCTACTCTCAAGGAAGAAGGCTTGAAGCTCTCAGCTAGTGTTTTTTGTGTGCTAGCAAATGTCTATGCTCAACAGGTACAGTTTGTACTTGAAATGATGACTTTTTTCATAGTTCAATATATCAATGCTTGTTATCATTCGCAATTTCAATGGTTGTTTCTATAATTTAAACTTTCTTCTGATATGATTCAACCGCAAAATTGTCACATTTTTCTAGAAAAATTAGGGCAAACGTAATATTTCTTCAATAAATTTAACAACTCTACAAGAAAATAAAGATAAACACCTACAATTCGAGAGATAAGTAACCTCTCCCAATTCCTACAATTCGAGATGTAGGAAATCTCTCCCAAAGCCTACACCTAAAGACTCACAACTCAATCTCATGCATAAAAACTAACCCTAGACATAACAAGCCTATTTATGCCTAACAATAATAGTAATAAAAGATTAAATTTCTCTTAGGCATACAAAAGACGAATTCGCCCTTATGCTAGGCACTCTCGTAACATCTTCAATTTGTACGTCAATTCCCTTCTAAAATTTATGATATTTGATAGGGGCATTTACATACACGGCACACGATTCCTATGTATTTACATATCTCACACCAAAACTTTCATATCTACACACATTGCACTCAAATCTTTAATATCACATCAAAAATAGTACTATTAATACTTTTTAAAAGTCAAATACACCTTTTCATATATAAATATAAAACACCAAAGGACTATGTATGTAAATATAGAATTTTAGGTGTATGGCATGCATATACATAAGAATTGTGTGCTTCGTGTATAAATTTCCCTTTTGTTAAACATGGTGACCAGAATTCAGTTTGACCCGTCCATAATGCTCGCGGTGTGACAATTTTGGTGAATGGTGAGAGAGCAAATATAAGTCATTCACATGTGTGTGTGTGTGTGTGTGCCGCGTACCCCGGTTTATTCGTTGGCATCCATGGTATAAGACCCCTTAGGTCGGGGGTTCAAATCCCCTTTGACGCAGTTGGCCTTAATGAGGTGCTACTCGAATTTATTGCTTATTCGTTGGCATCCATGGTATAAGACCCCTTAGGTCGGGGGTTCGAATCCCTTTGGCGCAGTTGGCCTTAATGAGGTGCTACTCGAATTATTAGGCACATTAGGAGCGGCTGGAGGCTCCTATAATAGTCTCTAGCCATTATATATATATATATATAACACGTTAAGATAATCGACCACTGAAGCCTAAATATTCCACTTTACATTTTTCCTCTCCTCTGACTTATGATTTTTTATGGCTAGGATTTTCACGTAAATTTTTGTGTTGTTCTCGTTGCTTCTTTTACTGTTCATCAGATCAATTTTATAACAGCACTCTTGTCCATAGGGTTCATGTGAACAAACTCTGAAAGTTCTGAGTTTGATGGAAGAGGAAGGAATTGAGCCAAATCTTATAATGCTGAACTTACTGATAAATGCATTTGGTATTGCTGGCAGATACATGGAAGCTGTTGCTGTTTTTGAGCAGATTAAGGAAGCTGTATGTATTTTTTTTATTTCTTATAATAAATGAATGAAAAGTTGCATTCACTTCAATAATTTTTGCATATGTGCCTCTTTTCTCTTTTTTTTTTCATTAATATAATAATGATTGTTTCTCCTCAAGGGCATTAGCCCAGATGTCATATCCTACACAACACTCATGAAGGCTTTCATCAGAGCTAAGAAGTATGAACAGGTCAGTATTTCAGGACTTGTTTAGAATCAAATTTAGTTTTTATTTTTGTTTTTTTTAAACATATTTGTTTATATATATATATATATATAATAGAAAGAAACCTACACTGACTCATGACTAAGTCATCATGGCGCATTTTCTTTGTATGGCATAAATTATGATCCACGATTAAAAAAAAAATTTACTCTGCTAGCATAGGCAGTTCCTTAACATTGGGAGCACTTGCTGTACAAATCAAAACTATTAAAGAATAATTAATAAACCAGACATAAAATTAATATTAAAAACTCAAAGAAATCAGTAAACACGAAATAAATATGCAAGACTTTATGAGATTTCAAAATCAGGTCTCAACAGATGAATCCAATTATTGTATGAGCAGTTAGTATTTTGCCAACTTGCAGTAGTGTAATTTAGAATGGAGTTTAAGATAATGAAGCTTTATCATAGTAGCGACCCAACTCATAATACATTCTAGATTCATGATGGCCAGTTGATGAACTCACACACTTCGGTTTAACACAACCACATGAGTTGGATGCCACGAACCTTATGCTCTTTGGTGTGGCTTTGCTGTGCAAATGACATGCTGCAACATGCATAAGGAGGCCACACAATGGCAGCCGAGTTGGCTCAACTATCTCTCTTGTTTCATCCATAACTTATGAGCTGTTGTAACATTCAGGTTCCAATAATATATAGACAAATGGAGTTTGCTGGATGCACTCCTGATAGAAAGGCCAGGGAGATCCTACAGAATGCTTTAATTACACTTGAACATCGAGGTGTTTAAGTAGCTGCAAATTTGTTATTCTGAAAGTTTGTTTTTGACATGTTTCATCATATGTTGCTAAAGTGTGCTTTCTTTACAGGTCGCTTAGTTAATTAAACTAAAGATAATGGTGCTATTTGAAAAATTCACTGATACTGTCATTCTTTCTGGAAGAAATTTTCACCAGGTGATGATATTTTCTCCTTTCTCTTGATAGCATTGGACGGCATTGAAATTTCAATTCTTTATCTTTAGCTGTCTTCTTCTTCAATGAGTATTAACCCTTCTTTTTTCCTTTTGCCTTTTTCTTTCACGTTCGGTTGAAAAATTATGTTATATGCATCAAGAAGGCAGCATTGTAAGCAAATATTTTTTATTTTACCAATGTCTGTAATGCAAGTGATTTTATCTTTAATGACTTCAAACTCAAGTAAGATTGAATAAATTCTGTAAATGTAAATGTAGTAAATATTGAAAAGATTAAATTTAAAAATTGTTTGAAATGATATTGTTGAGTCCTTTTAGTAAGTAGAGTCCTATATTGTTTGTGAGCACATACAACTTGGTGAAATACTTTACCTCGTGAAAGAAGTGTTAGGGGGAGATAGAGAGATGGATGATATCCCTTTGGGGCCCTAAGAAATATATTAATTTTTTATCTCCGACAAACCGGAGGAAGACAATTCCTCTGAGGTTCCTTGAGTTATAATATTCTACAGAGAGAGGGAGCCTGAGAGAAAACTAAAGATCCAGCGGCCTTTTTGGAGGAGTAGAAGAAGATTCTTTTCTCTCCTTTGATCTCCCTTTTTATATATTAGAGAGAGACTATAAATTAACCTATATGGTATATTCAATATTGTACCGTTCCCTCTTTCCTTGTCTTGGGGTAAAGTCAATGTCGTAGATGTCATATACTGTCGAACAATGTCAGATATTGTCAGTACAGTGGGTTTCCTCGGGATTTGGTCAAAATTACTAAATCCCCCGTGTAGAGCAGTGTCTTTAATGAGTTATTGACGGATGTCTTTGTTAGTCATGACGACTTCCTCGAATTGCCGCACTTTGAAGGTAGGCTAGGTTATCTTCTTCAGGAAAATAAAGTAGATCGGGCAAGCCACTTCGCCGAGTGGGTTCGATTTAGCCACTTCAACAAGTGAGCTTGATTCAGCTACTTCGACAGATGGGCTCGATGCTTCGTATAAGCGAAACTCTTCTATACTTGTTTTTTAGTATACAGATATTTACTAAATTTTTTGTTAAATCTCAATGTACTGTTTGGTTATTTGTTTCAAGATTCAGGATTTGAGAGTGGAAGTGATCCTTAAATCAGTTAAATCCCGTGAATGGTGGCAACACTTTTTCTGAAACCAATTCTGCTGTTAGGAATGTAGAAGGAGAACGGAAGCAGCATAAATATAGTTATATTGAAATCTGAGAGGAGCTAAGGGTGGCTCTCACATTTTAGTATTTGATAAAAAAATTATATAAGTATGTGTAATATGAAAATTATATTCTTAGGATATGATTTTAGTGAACTGATCCACAGTGAGGTCTCCTCGTGATTCAGATTTTATAAGCCTGATTTTAATTTGCATGTTTATCTGCAGATACATAGGCTCTTCAACTTGCATCTCCTTTGTAAATATTAAAGCAAAGAATTTTCTTTCACTGAGGTGTATGAGTAACATTTTTGCAATGTTTTCTCCTCGTTTAATCAAATATTCTTCTATGTTTTCACTGCTTGGCTTTATATTTCGTAAATACGTGTGTTTACTGCCAGTATAATACGTCTCGGCACCAAAATCAGCGAACAAATCATGATAAAATCACAATAGATAAGTGGAAAAACACAAATAAGCGTTGCTCTTACTACAATCAAAGGAAACACAAGCAGGAAACAAAAGATGATCTCCCACACCCTAGACATCGCTAGGAACAACACAAAAGAAAAAAACACAGCATCCACCAAAATAATGCATGAAAGAAACAAATCTCAGGTTTCCCCCTTAATAAAATGCTCATACAACATTTGAAAAGTTTCCTTCTAAACTTTCCCTCCAACTCCCCTTAATTTCTCCTCCTTGAATATGTGATTATAGCTCTAGTGGGCCCCAAATTCTCCTTTCCTTCCTCTTCCACGTCCTGGGATCACTCGATTGTTTATTGCAAAGAGGATCAGCCCCGTATGTGGAGGGGACAGGCTGGTTGGGAGGTGTTCAACCGATCTCTCCTGGACCGGTCTCTCCTGTTGCTCAACAATACTCTCCTCCCAAAGAAGTATCTTGTGGATCACCTCGTAAAACTCTCATGTTACTTCATAATCTAGCAATCATTTCTACTTAACCAAGACCTCTTTTGCTCCCCCTACTCATTGGCGCAATCCTTCGATCTCTAGCAGCTCCAAAATCTCCTTCAAGTCCTCCATCAACGTCGGCGGTAGTGTAGACAAAGGTGTACAATCTCCAAGCGCACGTCTCAGCTGTGATACATGGAAGACCGGGTGTGATGCGAATGATGGTGGTAACTTGAAACGGTAGGCCACTGTCCAATGTTTTCTGTCAGTAGGGCTTCAACTACAAGTATACCATGTCCCTTAGTTCGAATTGCACCTCTCTCATTTGTCCATCTGCTTTCCTCTTTATAATTTGTTGAGCTCTCAGAAGATGTCCCTTGAGCTTTACTAGTATCTTGTCCATCTCGTCCAAGTACTGATCAACGCTAGATATCGGTGTAGTGCTATGCACATAATGTATCAGGTGATGTGGATCCAATCCATACAATATCTTAAAAAGGGTTGTTTATGTTGTCTTGCGGTACGAAGTATTATACCAATATTCGGCCCATGCAATCCACTTAGTGTATCAGATACAAAACAACGCGGATATGTCTCCACACTTTTGTTCACCACATCGGTCTGCCCATCGGTCTGAGGATGATATGTAGTGTTTCTTTTAAGAACTGTCCCTTGCAACCTGAAGAATTCTTTCCATAAGTGGCTTAGGAACACCTTGTCGCTATCCAGTACAATCGATTTTGGCACCCCGTGCAAACTGTCTACGTCCCAGACAAACACCGCCGCAACTGAGACGACAGTGTAAGGATATCATAATGGAATGAAATGTGTCTACTTACTTAAACGATCCACAACAATCCACTTAGTGTATCAGATACAAAACAACGCAGATATGTCTCCACACTTCTGTTCACCACATTCGTCTGTCCATCGGTTTGAGGATGATATGTAATATTTCTTTTAAGAACTGTCCCTTGCAACCTGAATAATTCTTTCCATAAGTGGCTTAGGAACACCTTATCGCTATCCGATACAATCAATTATGGCACCCCATGCAAACTGACTACGTCCCAGACAAACACCGCCGCAACTGAGACGACAGTGTAGGGATATCATAATGGAATGAAATGTGCTTACTTACTTAAACGACCTACGGCCACGATAATCACCGTGAACCCTTCTGGCTGTGGCAACCCCTAAAAAAATCCATCGTTATTTTCTCTCAAACCTTCGCTAGTAATGATAATGGTTGTAGTAACCCC
>NEWO01000010.1:500297-511134 GCA_003013225.1 Phalaenopsis aphrodite
TTTTTTTATTTTCAGGCCGGACAATTTAGAATTCTTCACTTTATTTCTAACTAATCTGCCACACATTCAAACATGTTTTAAATGCACTTTTGGGAAACCTGACACAACCTAGACTTTTTAAAGCCTTACATGTATGAGACTTTTGTTCATCTTTTAGTCTTTTGTTATTTGAATGAAAAAAAAAAAGTAAAAATTTCAGCTTTCCTTGACAAAAAGGGGATTTTTGTTTTTTTTTTTCAATTTTCAAGTGGGGAGAAATTGCATAACTAATCTCTTTCTTTCCCCTTTTAGAAGATGTAATTGTCTAAGATTTTAAATTTTATTGAAGGGCTGTAATAATTGGGGATTTAATGAATTAGTTTCACACATTACTAGGTTTTTTTTGTTATTTCAATGTCTGTCATCTTATTTCTAAGAATCTACTGGATAGTGTGGAAATCTAGCAGCATTAAATCTTTAACAATGATGCTATTTTGTTATAGTCATCATCATTTCCCTTATCTCAACCATTTGGGATCTATTTTCTAAATCCTCATTCTTTCTCCATTTGTATTGATTGCCAGATGAGGTGTAAATCTATTTAAAAAACTTTTCTTTGCATGACTTCTATTTTACTGTTAGTCTGTCCTTCTTTTTAGGGTAATTTACATATGTAGCACCCAATTCTTATGGATTTACGTATCTCAAACCAAAACTTTCATATTTGCACGCTAGCACTTCACCTATTCATGAAAAGGTGGATTTAACTAATAAAAAGGGATAATTGGTGCTATTTGTGCTTTGATACAATGGAATTGAGTGCTATGTGTGCAAATATGAAAGTTTTGGTGTTAGATACGTAAATCCATAAGAATTGTGTGACATGTATGTAAATGCCCCATTTTTATTTCCTCTTCTGGTAGTACATTTTACTCTTCTTTTACTGTAAAGCCTAAACCACCCAAGTCTATTACGACTCGCTTTAACTCTAAATGTTTTACATGACATTTTCACATCTCTTAAATCTAATAAATTTGGATAAAGATTTATCAATTTCACGCCCACAATCATTGTATATGAAGCATTTTTATACAATAAATTCGCACAATTCAAAAGCAAAATCCTAGATTCATAGTGATAGTCGACTAATATATTTCTTTTACAAAATATATTTTGTTCACTACCATTGCTGGTTCACAAGCCCGGATGTGAAAAATGGAGAATTGTGTTAGGTTGTCGAGAGCCTTCGTAAAATTTGTCGAAAAATCATAACATGAATCCTTTTAAATAGGACACAATGGAGAAAAAGGATTAATGTACCCAACCCCATTTAGTGGGATGAAGGATTTGTTGTTGTTGTTGTTGCAGATAACGAGAATATATTTGTTGTTTGAAATTTTATTCAAAACCTTCAGATATTCGCAAATATTTGCCCTTCATCCTCACCTCCATATTCAGCCTTGACCGGTTATTGTTTTTTCCCAACTTATCATCGTTAGACAAGTTATCATTGTTATAAAGTAAAATGATAGCTAGATATGACAGATTTTTTTATGAAATTATTAGATATTTACTGTTGTTTCCTTATGTTATCTTCTTATTTGCTTTGTTTAAAGGGAGTGTGTTGGGTTGATTGGTAACTCGTAATTTTGAATTCTCAATTTGCTTTTGGATGAAAATATATTTTGTATCATATTAATTGCATTATGAAACTCTAATCCCTAGCCATCTTTTGTATTAATGAGAAGTTTTAGCCTATATATATATATATATATATATATATTGGCTAAAACTTCTAGAGTTATGTTAGATATTTAAAATGAAAAATATCTATACTTTACTTTTTACATTTATACCTGAATCTTTCATATCAAGTCAAAACTATCACTATTTTAACTATTAAAAAGTGAAATACACATTTTCATGCATAGGTAAGGTGACATATACATATATATGTGTAAAAATTGAAGTTTAGGTGCTGCATATGCAAAGACATAGGAATTGAGTGGTATTTATATGTAAATCTTCAATTTATAAAATTATAATCAAGTCACCATCTTGTATGAACATGAGTATTTTATAATAATTCATTAATCTACTAATTCAATTAAGATGGCTGTATACAAAACTAAGAAGGATAGTATGAGAAATTAATATATTAGAGAAATTATAGGATTAATGTTGAAAGATGCTCCAATATGATAAACAGATAAAATTAATTTAACAATATCAGGAAGAAAATGACTATAGCCAATATAATTTTTGATAAAAGTTATAAAGAATGATTTCTGCAATATCTAACATCTAATGTAGAACTCAACAAAGATGCATAAAAAAATGGTCAATTTATAAATAAAACTGTCATGAAATGTATTGAAAAAATAGTACTAATCTTCTCATTATATTAAATTCATATAAAGAAAAGCGTCTCACTTTTTGTCTGGAGTCATTTTAGTCCCAAAATTTATAAAATTATCAATTTAGACCCTAGGACTATTTCAGCTGCTTGAGACTAATTTGTCACTTTTATAAAATAGCCCTATGTAAATAATTAGAGGACTAGTTTGGCACTTCACTGAATTGATACGGTTGGGTGTGTAAATTTCCTCTTTTTTTTTCTATGGTTTTGCAAATGCATTAATTTTCTTTTCCTTCACTACACCTTTATTTAAATCTTTGAATATTTAAATGTAATTTTGCTTAACATAAAAAACTGATTTTTTTTCCCCCGTTTTGCAGGATTTGCAATCTAAAATCCAATGCCCGTTGTCATTTGCTGGGTGATTTAATAGAAGTATTTTTCTTATTACACCTTTAACACAGTTCAAAGAGTTATAAGATGCTCAATTTGTTAGTGCAAATATATTATTCAGAAGGAACAATAGTAATAATGTTACAGGAAATGAAATCCAATATTATGTGTATCTTCATCCTGGACTTTATAAGAAAATTAATGTAATTATTTAGGGAAATTTACATGCATACAACAAAATTTCTTTGTATTTACACATCCTACCCCTAAACATTGATATTTATATTCATAACATTACGGTGTCGTCCAATAATGTGTACTTCACTTTCCAGAATTAACAGCAGGGAGAGTGTTTTGTGTAAAAAACACAAGAATTGTATGGTATGTATGTAATTAATTGATTTTGCTTGCAGTGTATTGATATAATGATTATATTTGTCATTCAGTCATACATAGCGTACGACTTTTACCGGTGCAGTCAAACATAGAAATTTAGGTTTCGTTCCCACCATGCGGGAAGCGACTATCGCTCCTCGGTTGACTTGGGCATCTCCCGCTGTTAGGGTCTATAAAAATCGTCTGAAAGCTGTGGCCAATCGGTTAAATGTTTTTGGCTCTGTTTTGTTTTATTGAACATAATTTGATATATTTAAATTTATGAGTTTTTACATATATACCACTCAATACATTACTATTTAAGCATTTCACACCCAATTCTTTATATTTATAAAAATCACGCTTCCCATAAAAAAGAACTTGGTGTTATTATTGTTGACAGAGAGTGTGATTTTTGAGAAAACTTGATGTTTTGGGTGTTTTAAATGTAAATAGATGAGTTTTAAGTGTTATGTATGTAAATCTCTCCCTTAAATTTATTTAAAAGATTTTTATTTTTTATTTATAAAAAATTATTTAAATTTATGAGAAAATGCAGCTTTTACATGAAAATTTTGGAAAATTGAAATAGCATATTCCCTAGTCTTTTTTAAATTACAAAATTTTATCATTGCCTTAAGTGGTAAAGGTAGCAATGCAGTGTAAATTAGAATATTTGATATTGTTTTACCCTTAGTGAAATTATTACTTGTATACATCAGAATTGTCGGCATGAATTTCAAAGCATTTGAACAGCCTAAACAACTGTCTGACAACCAATGCGTCCTACCGACTTACTAACAACTGTGGTGGAGAATCAACAGACACACTATGGTGGGAGATTCGAACGACTGACTACGCCGACAGTTTAGACAGATCGAGGCGTAGGCCGGAATCCTTAATCGCAATTAATTGGTCGACACGCCTTTATCACGACGAACGAGATTGGCACTCAACCGAACGTCTAAGCCGACCAACTCATGGTGCGGTAGCCACTCAGTCGGTCACCTAAATCAGCCAAATTCGATCAAGTCGACTAGCCAAGTTATCGTCATACTAAAATTCAATTTGTAATACTCATATAATATGAAAGTCATACGATTAATTAAAATATCAATTGCATTAAGAGTGATTTTCATAACTATTCCCTCTTATTCTATAATTACACAAAATATGTCTCAATAAATAGGAGACAAAAATATGAACAAATCTACCTTTTATCGATGTTCTCTACAAAAAAAACTCCTGATTTGATATGCTCTCTCTCTCTCTCTCTCTCTTCCTTCATTCACTCAATCATAAACTCTCGGGCCATGTTCATAAAGAACAATTTAGGATCCAACACCCCTAAAACTCATGTTTTTGGTTGTTGACATTGAAATTGTTCAAGTTGGTTGAAAACACAATGAAAAAGTGTCCCCCACTCTAGTAGCCACCACCACCATCATCATCAACATCGTCTATTGACAACGACAATGAGGGTCATCTTGATGAGATGTTAACAAACATGTCACAATTCATGAGACTCACTAGGAGGAGGATTTAATCATAAAATCAATCTTTCCATTTAATCTCTTAGCTCCAATAACAATGTCAAATTTATGACCCTATAAAATCATCTCCTCCAATGTCATTTAGGAGGGTTGTATCTTATCCTCACCAATGACATTAACAACATTGTAACATGATTCAAAGTCTCATACAAGACCATAAAGAGTCGAATAATCCCACATCAAGCATTTGCACAATTTCGATGATGTTGTGGGCTTGAAGTTGGCTAATGAGAACTTGTTTTGCCTAGTATTCTCCAGCATAGTAAAATATTTATGAACAACAGTTCCTACCAAAGACAATATACATGGTTTAACATCAAAAGGAAACAAATATGCAAGTAAATATTAAAATTTTAAAATGTTACAAATATAAGTACAAGACTGTTTAGTGGAGTGTATGTAAATGCCCCACTAATAATAGACACCCCATAGCCATAAGTTATTATTTCTCATAAAACATTAAACATGACCTGTGTTCCTAACTACATAGTGAAATTACAAGCTTACTGTAAAACAACTTCCTGTGATTCTGAAAAAGTTGAAGAATTGAAAAAAAAAAAAATGTAATTAAATCTTTTATTTATTCTATGAATATTCATCTGGAGGCTTCATAGCATCACACTGTTCATAGCTCATTCTGAATGAGCTTATTTAAAAGAGTAGTCAACAGAGCATCTCTTTTCTCCGCTCTAGACTCTTCCCTCATTCTCCTCTGCTCCTCCCTCTCCCTCCATGCCCGCTCGAGCATCATCCTCTCCCTCTCCAGCTTCTCCATGGTCTGCCTCCATTCCTGCTCAAACCTCTGCCGCTCCAAAGCTCTTCGCTCCATCATCTCCCACCAATGGGACTCTATTTGTTGCTGTTTCTGCATGAATTCCTGCAACAGCTCGTGAATACTCATGGCTGCCCTCGACTTACCACCTGCTCTGCTTTGCTGCTGTTGTGGAACGTTCTTCTCCGCCTTCCTCCTTTTGCTCTGATTTGGCCGTTCTTCATCGCTTTCTTCATCTTCTTCCTCATAGTCATCTGAAAGTTCTTCGTATAATCTCTCACTGATGGATCGCTTTGGGTTCTTCTTTGATCGAGGTGTTCCTGATTCGGATTCGAAGAGAAGACGCTGCATTGTAGGACTTTCTGTGAACACACTGTGTAATTCTTCAAAGAATGGGCAATGTCTACCATTTTCCGCTTTGCCGGACTCTCTATCCTGGCAATGGGCAGAAACGTAATTCATTTATAGTTTTCACACCCAAATGAAAATAAGAATAAATGTCAATTGGTTCTCACTTCTCGATGTTCTATCTTCGGCAATGATGAAAATCTTAAACTTCTAAATGATTTAATCAACGTTCTACCTTTGTCAACAGTTGTGACTTGAGATGAAGATTGTTCTCATCTAAAATACTTGATGCTTGATTCTTAGTATCACAATTATAAACATTTTTATTTTGTTAGAAAAATGAATGTCAACCAAGCACAACCCACACAATATACACCAAGATTATTAAAGTACATCATTAGTATAACTTAAATATTTCATTATCCTAGTTCAGGATACCTGATTCAAATGTCCGAAAAAGCCAATAGAATCTACATTAAACTCGCCAAATATGCATTAAACTCGTTGAAGTCGCCTTGAAACCGTCAAAACTAAAAACTGAATTTACCAAAGCCATAATGCACTCACTATATTGAACTCGCTAAGCATTTTATAAACTCACCAGTTTGTCACTATCAGATTTACAATGAACTCCCCTCGGAACCTACTCAGCCAAAAGGACATTCAAGCGTATTCACCTAAGTTTAAAAGCTAATCATCAATATCTGACCAAGTCGGTTGTTGACTTCATCTAGTGATGATTTTAGTCAATTATCAATGTGAATTTTTATACACTTCGAGTTTTTGACTGCACGCCTCGTGTAGTTCTGCCAAAAGAAACTATTTAGTTTTGATAAATATTTTCTTAGTTTATATAAATTGAATGTAAATTTTCCTGCAGCATCAAACCCTGGTTTGAAATTATAAATATAAGGTCAAAAGAAAGGCTTTGCGCATTAAATCATTTGAGCGAAAGTTTCATACTCCCCTCAATATAGTGTTTCAGAGCTTCACACTCCATATCTCTTTCTCTTTCTTTAGTTGTTCCCTACTTATTTCGTGTTATTGATTGTTAATAAGATTCTGATAATCTTCACGAACAATTTTTGAACTATCAGTTACTCTATTATAATATTCTTCATCTCTATGCGTTATCTTCTTCAACATTTTAATGTGATAAATCCAATAATCTATGATAGCTTAAACTGCTCCATATTTTCAGTAAGGCCAACTTGCTACTATTTCCACAAAGTTCTCATGGATGACTTCCACTTCATCTTTAACATGCTTCTGCTCATATAAACAGTTTTATGGAGAATATTTTTTGTATAGAATTCGTCCTCAAACTCTACGAGCTCCTCCAACTAATAAGAACGCCATCGTATTCATCAAAGTGACCTCGCTAGGGCTGAAAAGTTTTCTTGAATGTAAATAGGAAGGAGATAGTCCAAACTGTAGAATTTCTCTCAATAACTCGACCAGTAACTTACTAATACCCTCATGGTTTTCAGATAATTCAATGAAACCTATATGTAAACCCCACTAAGCAATTTATCGTTACATTTGCTAAGAAAAAAGATTAGGGGCATTTACATACATAACAACACAATTCCTATGTATTTACATACATAACGCCTAAAGTTTATTTTTTTACATTTATACCACCCAAATCTTTCATACTACATCAACACTATCTTAACTTTTAAAAAGTGAAATAGACGTTCTCATGCATAGGTACGGTGGCATATATGAAAAAAATGAAGTTTTGGTGTGTGTAAATCTTTCCAAAGATAATTGAATAATACCTTATTGAAACCAGAGCTTGGGCATCAAAGTCAATGGAGCCAACAATCTCAAGGCAATTTTCACATCTCACTTTAATGTAAGTGTGCAAGAGGAAAACAAAGCTACGAAAAGTCTCTCCAATTACTTGACATATGCACGAAAGCACAAAGAAGTTTAATGTGGAGACAATAAACTTTGGAGAAAAGAAGTCAGAGATTCTCCAAGGATCCTCAAACATATAAAGAGGTTATTACAAACTTAGGAATCGAACGTGGAATACTTTACAAGTCAGAATTACATGAATTTTATATAAGGAATAGTTCATCTCCTAACATTAATGATTAATCACAATTGAAGACTTTATAGCAAACATTTAAGACTTTGTAGTAGCTTTTATTTAAGACTTTATGAAAGTTTTTATTTTAAACTTTATGGTAGTTTTTGTTTTAATAACTTCATAGCGTTAAGATAGTCATCAAATTGATTTTGGTTAAAATCAATATGAAACTTCTTATTCATGGGAAATTTATATAGATACCACACAATTCTTATGTATTTAAATATTTAACTCCCAAGGCTTGATATTTATATTTATAACACCATGGTGTCATAAACCTATAAATGAAAAGCTATATTTCACATTTTAAGAAAATATAATGATAGTGATATTTTATTATTGTGATGTACAAGATTTGCGTAGTATACATGTAAACATTTTTAAAGCTAAGATATGTAAATAAATAAGATTTGTTTGGTATGTATGTATATGCCCCTAATACTTGTTGTTTTTGTTGGTTTTGATAGTTTTGGACAAAACTTAAAAATTTCAACAAATTGAATTTACACCCCAAACATGGAAGTTTTGCTTGAAACTCATAGGATTTGGCTCTTGAGCATTAGACAATATTCTTCTAGAATCTCACCGTTGAGAATACACTAAATTTTATGTGTGTATATGAAAAATATGTCAGCACGGATCTCAAGACAAACAGACGGTTCTAGAGGGAGAAACAATCGATCGGACGCCTTATTTACGACCGAAGGATAGTATGCTAACGGAAAGGCATTGAGATTGGGCGATCGGAAGAATGGGTTGAAGAATTTCCTATTGAACAACGATCAACTCCAAAGCTGATCGACGAGTTACTCAGTCCCAGACCATGTACCAATAGAGTAAAGGTGTAGCAAGCAATCGGCAAACTTCTCATCAACAATATATTCTCCAGCATTATTATACTCTAATGTTCTTGTAATTTCTAAAAGACCCTCAAACCCAATAATGATGGTATTAACTTGTAATTTTGTAAGAACTATGACTTATTCCAATAAATAGTAGCTCCATGTCATAAATAAATGCTAGAATCTTTTGATGTTCACTATTTTGCCCTATACTATACCATGGGTGTGTTTCCCGGAGATTTTCGGATTCAACAATGTGCATTGAAAGTTCAGCCTTGATTAGAATTTTTTTTTAAATATACAACCAAAAAATCAAAACTGATTGCCAGATTAAATTACTGAAACTATCGAAATTGAACTTTAGCGATGAGAAAGAAACCGAGTTTTGATCCTTGCTTTCAACGAACCAAATATTGTTTAAACGCTTCAATCCAACCTATAAATCACTATAAACGCTAACTAATCATATACAAAGGTTACTCAATCATATTCTTGATCCAAAGCGAACAGACTAATTCCATAACTTGATGCCGCGGCGATTTCTACTCATTAGCCATAAAACTAGAAATCATTCTACGAAGGAAAAAAAAAAGAGATGAAGCCAACCTTGTATCGATTGATGAGATTCTTCCACTTGAGCTTGCATTGATCCGGGCTCCGTGGGTAGCCCTTATCCCTCATCCTCGAAGAAACCGCCTCCCACAAAGTCTTATTCCGGAGCGCCACCGTGAAATCCCGCTCAAAATCCGCACGAATAGCTATCAATTCTCTCGTCTCTTGCTGCCCCCACTGAGACACTTTGTCCTCCTTCGATCTCTGCCCCCCGCTAGCTCCCCCTTCGTTTCCTGCGCCGCCCATCATCGCCGACATCTCCGATGCAGCCGTTTTCAGCTGCAGCGGCATAACACCCATCCTTCCGCTGAGGGCATCCCCCTCCCCACCGCGCATCATCATCCTCAACAAACCCTAAAATCTCTCTCTTCTCTCGCTGAAAAAAATTTAAATGATTTTTTTATTCTTGCATGTAGATTGACTAGCTTGTTTAATTAAAGAAATTTACATACAGAACACTCAATTCTTTTTACATAGTTTGGGTCTCTTTGACCAGCTTTTTTCCTGTGGCGCGGAGTTCGGACTTCATTTTTGCTTGTTTGGTGCGGCGTTGGAAGAGCGACGTCCCGCGATTTCGATTAAACGTCAAACTTGTATAGGAACCCGCTTCCCAGCTTTCCAATGCGTCATTTTACCTTGTTGCTCTAATCCATAAACTTTTCGCCCCCCCCCCTCCCCCTTCCCCCCCGGCCTAAACTGATCTCTCCCATTTCCTCCTCTTCGCTGATCGGTTTGATCACGTGGCAAGATCGCAGGGAGCTTCCGATCGCGTTCCTCTCCTCCGACCGTGTTCCTCTTCCCCGATCGGCATTATTCGACTGTTTATGATCCTCATTGCAATAAGTAGCAGGAGCCGAATAAGGTGAGAAAACACTCACAATGTTTCGTTTCTCTCCAATGGCATTGTTTGGTTTCTCTCAAAAATGTTTTGTTCTAAAAAGATGATTGATCCTCTGCTAGGGAGAATGTTTCAAAAGTTGTAAAAAATGAAGATGAAAAACATGTGAGGTGAATCATATTGATGCTTATGGAACTTTTTTTTTCACTCTTTTTTATTTAGAGGAAGCATTTTATTTAAAAAAATAATGTCAACCAATAGTGGAGAAATAGTTGATCTTTCCTTTAAGGAACAAGAGAAGGTGAAGAAGAAACTATTTTGAGAAGTAGGAAGAATATTTTCGAAATTTTTTTTAATTATATGATCTCTCCTTAAGTATTTTTTAGGTTAACTAGCAAATAAATCAATAACATGAAGGGAAAGTTTGAATGAGTATAGTAATGATTTATTTATTTATTTATTTTTTGATCTACTCTATATTTGCAATACTAACTAATATTGGATATATATGTTTGTATGCATATGAACAATTTAGTTGTTTCTAATCTTTTATCTAAAATTTGATTATGAAGTTCTGAGTTTTCTTTTTTGTACGCTTGATTTGAGTTTTTGTTTGTCTCTTGATAAGATTGTTTGTTTTTTTGTGGAGAAATATGAAAGTTTTA
>NEWO01000010.1:514358-525846 GCA_003013225.1 Phalaenopsis aphrodite
GTTTTAAATGTATTTGAATTAAATTCAAAATTTATATCAATATACCTCTATTTTCTAACAATTTGAAGATAAAAAGATTAATCTCATACAATATTTTTTAAATTCATAAATTCAAAAAGAATTTTCATTTTATGTGATATCATATATCATATTTATTGATCATTAAATAAAATATTTAGCATATCATAAATGAAAATTTAAATACAAATTTTATGTGATCCATAAGTATATTAAAGCGGGCTTCATTAGGTGACTACAAATATTTCTTCGTACCCCTAGGCCCATTAAACGAGGAAAAGGCCCATTTAGAAATTGCCAGACCACAAAGCGACCTGACGAACTCTTCCTGCCCTAAACCTCCAACACGTACCTCGATCTCAGCTTCCTCTGCTGCCCTGTTCTGAGAACCAGAAAGCTCCTCCCCGCGAATAATAATGGGAAGCCAGTAGACTTTATCTCTGATCGCAAGCGAATTCTCTGACCATGCGGTTCCACGGAGCTCAACGGGCAGTTTGTTTGGCCCGCCGGTCACTTCGTTCGATCCTTTCCGGCGAGTCTTTCGACGCCACGGCTTCCGTGAGCTTTTCGTATTCTCTGTTTGTTTTTGTTGGTTTATTTTGCTGTTGTTTGGATCCATTATATTCTCTTCACGGTCGATGCAGATATGGGCCTCAGCACGGTGGCAAGTCGCGGGGATATGTACCACGTCAAGGATTCTCGCTGATATGAATCAGAAAACTGGTTTGTCTCTTAATTCCTTTCCCCTTTTTATGATTGTTTATTTTTGGGGTATCTGCAAGTTAATTTTCTGAGAATGTGGACAGATTGTATCATCTAGTCTGTGAATGTAAAACCCTCCCATGGAATTATACGAGCTTAATTCCACTTCATTGGCTTCGTTTTGAACCAATATAATAATACTAAAAGCAATTGTTTGTTTATTACTACACATTGTTTTTTATCCTGCTAAACTGCTGCAGTTAATCTTGGAATTTGTGGTTTGATTCAGGTAAGTCGGCCATTGGCAATTGGGGAGCTAGTCTTTTTAATAATTGCTCCCAAATGAGGCATTTTCATGGTATGTCCTGTTTGAATATT
This sequence comes from Phalaenopsis aphrodite, assembly GCA_003013225.1. Lineage (NCBI taxonomy): Eukaryota > Viridiplantae > Streptophyta > Magnoliopsida > Asparagales > Orchidaceae > Phalaenopsis > Phalaenopsis aphrodite. The sequence goes on from NEWO01000010.1 coordinate 515,457, forward strand.
TACTTTTATTTTAATTTTGTTCCTTCAGTTTTGTCAAATTTCCTTTGTTCTTAGCGGCCTACTTGCTTTGATATGATGAATAAATTAATGCTTATGTTGATTCTAATGATGTGTAGGGACTAAATCAATGTCCGCTAGAGATTATTATGACGTTCTTGAAGTGAGTAAGGGTGCAAGTTCTTCAGATATTAAGAAGGCGTACTATGGGGTGAGTTTGAAGTGTTTAATGAATTAGAATTTTTCATTAATCTATCAATCTTCAATGACCTCAACAATAATGTGATTACGCTTTGTTTGAGATTTTGTAGTATTAGTAACCTCTCCCTCTCCCTCTCTCAATAAAATTGAAACAAATGAAATGTATTTTCGTTGCTTAAGACTGAACCTAAACACGAAACCTCACCCTGCCTCATCTAGAAATTAAAGCACCAAATTGCTATGTATGTAAGTATGAGATTCTAGATGTGAGATATGTAAATACCTAAGAATCGCGTGCTTTGTGTGTAAATTTCCCTAAATAAAGAACAAATCATGGAAGCTTGGTTTGCAAATGCAAGCAATGCCAGTTGGTTGATTATAAGTGTATAATAATGTATTATGAGGTAGGATGATCGTCAACATCATATATAAGGCACATTTTCATAATCCATCTGATTAAAAATATTGTTACTAAAAATGTTGTTACTCTTGAGGGCTACATTTTGAATGTGAGGGGCTTATGGGATCACAGCCGTTTCTTTATTTTTATGGGATTCATACATTCCCATGAATGTTTTACTAATCAATTAAGTTTTTCAGTTGGTCATAGATACTTTTTTTCTTTAGTTAGTTAATGTTCAACTGTTTTGGAGTGTGGAAATTCTCAGTGCGCAATTTCATAAAAGAAATTCCATTTTATAGCTGCAGGCATTCTTCAAAATTATATAGTTGTTTCATTCTTTTTTTGCTACTTACTTTGATTCCCTTTCATTAATCTCCCAGCCTGGAAGATGAAAAACTTCCCCTTTTCTTGTGAAATGAATTCTTCGCTTTCAAATCATGAACCCATCCGAGGTGTTTTTAATGTTAGGATTTCATAGATTTAGAAGTCCAAGAACTTCAATCATTTAATTCTTACTCAGCCCCTCATGCATTAAACCATCTTGCAACTATTTTAAGTTTTGAAAGAAGCTAAGTATTAAAAGCTTCTTATAGAGCTACTTATGCAGGCCTTGTTGTTATTAAAGATCTGTGATTTTGTCTGTGTATTGGGTTCTAATCGGTTAAACCTAATGCCAATTTAATTCTGGATTAATTTTATCCAGCTAGTTCTCGTAACTCTTGAAAACCAGAGTAATTAAGGGGTGGTTCCCTTGGAGTTCCTTGTTAATCCTATTTAATATGATATGTGTTGATCTACTCACCACACAATCAGATTAAAGGTCCACTCTGATCAAATGCCTTTTTTATTCTCCTTTTAATTTTAATAACAATGAGTTCAACCTGAGTCCTGATTTTTAGAGTCATGTTTGAACCGTGACTACTTTCATCGAGACACATATTTTTTCTTGTATTATCTTGGTTCGTATGCTATAGCCTGTAATATAATAATACAATTTATGCAGTTCATTTGACTATTTTTTAGTTACAAGTACAATTGTAATTATAGATTGTCCTTGTGGATAGCTGTTATGTTGAAACTGTATGTACATAGGGAAAAATTTTTGTTGAGATATTGAATTTTAGCTCCTGAATATGGAGATATGCCTTTTCTTGCTAGTAATCCACCCACCTTTCCAATTGTTTTACATGGTAATGTTTTCAACACCTAATAAATGAGTTTATTTTCTGGTATAATTCCTTTTTAGCTGATAAACTTACTCTTAATCCAGCTTGCAAAGAAGCTTCATCCCGATACAAATAAAGAGGATCCTGACGCTGAAAAGAAATTTCAAGAGGTTCAACGAGCTTATGAGGTAATGTAACAGTGTTTTTTAGATTGTGAAGTTGAGAACTTTTCATATCTGAATTTAATTACCTCAATATTTGATTAATTAAGTTGAAAATGCATTCTTATTTTGCTTTGCAGGTCCTAAAAGATGATGAAAAGCGATCACTTTATGATCAGGTATTGGTCTTTGTTATTTCATTTACTTCTTATTATTTAACCATGATGATACCGTCTTCATAATATGTTCTGGAAATAGGTTTTTTTTTAATTTAAGGAATTTGATTTCTAAGAATTTTTTTCACCTATCATAAAAATGAGTTAGTAATGATCCATGTGAAAGTAATAGAATATGGTGAAACACTTAAATGTCTTATTATTTCTGGACTGCCTCTATATAATGCTACTTGCCTTTTAAAATATACGGTCATTTGCTTGGTGTATAGCATTGAGAATTTTTCTGATTGATTTATTTTGAGATATACATTTAAGTTGTGGAAATTGTCATCATGCATTCTAGTCATAGTTATTGATGTTAATTTTAGCGAAAACCTGTTATCCTCAGAGATGTATAGATCCATCACTTGAGATGATTAAATTATTTTTAATATATGGACATCAAGGATTTGAATTATAATTGTATGGTTCAATCATATTCTAAAACTCTTTCATTGTTACAAATGACTCCATGTAATTCATCACTCTTGAATCCACCATGAAATTGCTCTATTTCTCATTGAATTTACTGCACTTTTTTTTCCTTTCTGCTGCTTTTCTCCTATCTTTTTTTGTGTTCCACAAAGTTTTATTCATCTCTGTTTCATCCCTCGTGCTCATTCACCTCCTTATGATAGTCACTTTATGATAAGATCTTATTCTCACTATTCTTTCATCATTCTTTGATTAACTTGACTATTCAATATTGTTTATTTTATTTGGTTGCTGATGTATTTAAGGGAAACTTGACCAGGTTGGTCCTGATGCATTTGAGCAAGCTGCCTCTGGAGGAGGTCCTGGTGGGCCGTTTGGAGGTGCTGGATTTGGGAGCCCATTTGATGACTTCTTTTCCGGCGGTGGAATGAATGATGTATGTGAATTCCCATGACAGTCCTTGCATTCAATTCTTATCATTGATAAGTATCCTGTGCAGCTTTTTTGCCATACCTTTTCCATTGCTTATCAAGCATTTAACATTGAGGTTGATTTATTTATTACGCTTAACTTGCATGGAGAGAATTTCTTGTTGAAGTTCAGTTTGAAATTGTTGTTAGGTAGTAATATAACTTTCTTTAATTCTTACAATTTTTTTTTCTTGCTAATTGTATTTTCACCAGGCCTTAAGCTATCATAATATTATATGAGCTAGCTTTTCAAACTCTTAATTTGTCAGGAGACTTTATATATCTAACTATCAAATGATTCTATATGGTACTTGTTGTTGGTGTGGTTGGTCAACGCATGCAAAATCTAAAGAAAAAGCTTTGGGAAGTTATCTTGACAACTCTAAAATATGTCAAAAAAATTCTTTAGTAAAGGACTAGTCTTTTAAGGAAATGATGAGCTGAGAGTCATAGCTTATGTAGATGTTAATTATATTGAATATTTTGAAGATAAAAAGGCAATATATTGTATATTTATTTGTAACAATCTTATCGCCTGAAGGAGTGAGGAGCAAATAGCTGTGGCCAAATCTTGCGCTAAAGCAGAATATAGGGTTACGACCATTACTCACCTTGCTTGTGAAATGATGAGGGTAAAAGTCCCTCTTCTTTGATTTTTCTGTTAGCCAACATGTTTTCAATTTTTCATGATGAAGCAGCAGTTTATATTGCTAGCGATCCAATCTTATATGAAAGAATTAAGTACATTGAAGTTGACTGTTATTTTATCAGGGATATTGCTTTATCAAAGAAGACCATGACTCCTTATATTGCTTGTGAGGAATAAATAACTTATATATTTACTTAAGATTCTTAGAGCTCCTCAGTTTCCATATTTATGTAATAACTTAGAAATAATTGATATATATGCTCTAATCTGATGGTGTGTGTTAACATGGGAATTGTCAATAGAGAAACATTTTTAATTTTAGTGAGTGTTTTATGCTTGGTTTTTTTGTAGGATATTTCACTCCTCTATTATACAGTGATGCTTTTTAATACCTTCATGATGGGAAAATCTGGCTTGCTAGGCTAGCAACTCCTTTGTTTGGACCCTAAAAAAGTTCAGATTTGATAGTGGGAAACTGGATTACTTATTCAGGGGCTATTTATTTTGATTGATAATGCAGAAGGAATGCAGGGATTGAAAAAAAATCAGCATTTGGTTAGATGAAAAAGAAATGCATCGTAAAATTTGATATGAAAACCATTTTTTAGTTCAATTTGGGTGAATTCAAAACAAGTCACCACCACTACCTGCCATCGGCCGCCTACCGCCCCAAACCTGCTCGCTAGTCACTGCACGCTGTCGTCGTCAATCGCCAGCCACTGTCCACAGCTTTTGTTACTGCCATTGCCACTAAACTGCTATGTTGTCCGCCACTGCCAATCAATATCTACTCGGCAGTTGAGCGTTACATTGAACTGATTTTACAGTGAATTGATTTTACTTCAAATCATATAAAAGAAAGTGATGTTCGGTGAAACATGTATTATAAAGAAGCAAAATTAGAATTCTAGATTTGCTCACTTTATTTATTGTGAAGAATAAAATGGAACATTGAATATTTTATGTATTTGGTTTTCTGCTTAGCTTAAATGGAAATACATTAATTAGATATCTTACCCACTTTCTCATTGTATGAGTGTGTACTCAAGGCAGGAATTGATCTTGAAATGTGTCATTTTTTATCCTACAAACGGGCGATAAGTAAAAAATAGACCTTAAAATCAAGGCAAATAGAAGTTCATACTAAGTCACAACAGGATTCAACAAATTTGTAAAAGCCATATAATTAGAGTATCATGTCTATTTCTATGTTACTCCATCATATATGCGACGGTTGTGTAATTGGTCACTGAGGGTCTGTTTGGGGCAGCTGCAGCTTATCGAGCTTCTGTTGATAAGTAACTGATCCTGATAATTTGCTGATGAACAGCTGATCCGAATAAACTGGCTGGTTGTTTGGTTTGTGCTTTTGGAAAACAGCTGATTTGCAGTTGTTTCTGGATAAATGACTATTTTACCTCTGAATTGAATAAACTGTTACGGTGTTTGAGAACAGCTGGCGGTTTGAGAACAGCTGGCGGTTTGAGAACAGCTGGCGGTTTGAGAACAGCTGGCGGTTTGAGAACAGCTGATTTGCAGCTGTTATGGAAAAAATACCATTTTGGCCACGTATAGTGGAGCTGTTCGCAACAGTAATATAATGGAACACATTCAATATACTAAAATTCAAAAAACACTACATAACAGTTCAAAGAAAAAAAAGATATACTCCCCGCTCAAGGGAGTCTATCTACAAACCTATTAACATTAAAGCTACACATCTACAATTCTTCAAACAAATATGCACCAATCCTCGCTGAATTTTTCATGCAATCTACAAACTACCCATCATGTAAGAGGATATTTGAGGATTTCAGATTTATATCAGGGAAAATTATATATTAAACCAACGCATAAAAGAAGGAGCATTTACATACATAGTACTCAATTCTTATGGATTTACATATCTCACATCAAAACTTTAATTTTTACACTCATAACACCAAATTCCTATGTATTTACATATCTAACACTTAAATTTTACTTCCAGCAGTCTCACAAAAGGAATTTGTAAATGAAGCATGAACCAAAAAGAATCAGAGGTAAATCGCTCAAGTTTAAACTTAAATAAGGAAATTTTACTGCAATAAAGCATCGACAGTAGCTTCCTTCGGATTCCTTCGGCAGGGATGAGCATCGAAGAAGTAGGAGCGGCTTTCTTCGGCAGCGGCTTCCTTCGGTTTCCTTCGGCAGGGATTAGCATCGGCTTCCTTCGGCAGAGAGCAGTGGCTTCCTTCGACAGAGATGAGCAGCGGAGAGGTAGGAGCGTCTTCCTTCGGATTCCTTCGACAGGGATTAGCATCGGCTTCCTTCGGCTGAGAGCAGCGGCTTCCTTCGGCTGGGATGAGCAGCGGCTTCCTTCGGCTGGGATGAGCAGCGGAGAGGTAGGAGCGTCTTCCTTCGGCAGTGGCTTTCTTCGGATTTCTTCGGCATGGATTAGCATCGACTTCCTTCGACAGAGAGCAGCGGATTCCTTTGGCAGAGCCCTAGGAGGATCGGGTTTGAGGGCAGGGGCATACATGTTTTGGTTGAATGCTTGATCGCGGGGTTGTACCCGAGATCCGCGTCTAATAGGAATAATAGAACACTGTAACTCGGTGTTTTTCGCCAACACAAGCAAAACGTGTGAATCAAACACAAAGGCGACTTTTTCAAAAACGCCGCCGCAGTTTTAAGCTGCCCCAAATAGGCCCTAAATTAATTTGGAGATCTATTATTTTTGTAAGCAAGTTTTTTTGATAGGGCACTTACTTAATTCCCATTCGATCACTTGCCAGTTGCAAGTTGCGAGCTATTCTCTGTTCCTATCACCAGGTTTGTCCATCAGATTATAGCACTCAATGATTCTATTCTATTAGTCTGCTATTAATATTCTTCGTTCCCAAAGAATTCGAGTCAACAACAGAATTGATCGATCGTCCTAGGTGCAAGGCTTGTCTCATTTGACAGTATGATCGTGGTTAAGCAAGATTCTTGGACGATTTTTTAGTCTGTTAATCTCTAAGAAAAGTATGTAAAATAAAATATAATTTGTTGAAATATTCATTTGTTATGGCATGTTAGCTAATAAAAGAAAGACAACAAAGACTATAATTACTATGATTGAATGCTGAAGATTTTTTTGAATGAAAAAAAAAAGCCAAATATGAGTGATTGAAGATAAAAAAGAATAGCTATCTTTCACCTAAGTGCTTCTTATTGCATCAACAACTAAACTTGGACTTGCTTTCTTTTACTTAAAAGTCAAATTATTCTTGATAATATTAAAAAATCCTAATATTCTCTCTCCTATATTATAGTTTAGGGCTAGAGGATCATAATTAGAGGAGACGTGATCGAGTATCTTGGTGGCAAATTGCATGAAAAATTCATCAGGAACTTGGTTTTGTTTTCCTCATAGGCATGTATAATTCCCTGATAAGGAGACTCGATGGTGGAATGAGGAGGTAAAATGGTTATTTAAGGAAAAATGTGATTTAAAAAAGTTGTTTAAATTAGATATCATCGAGGCTTATAATGATTATATGAAATAAAAAATTTTACAAATAGAGTATTGAGGAAGCATAAAATTACATCTTCTAAATAAAAAAAGTATTATTTAATGATTTATGTAATAAGCTTGGTATGGGGTAATGGAAAATTAAGAAATATAGAATAGCTAATTTAACGAATAAAAAATCTCAAGATTTTGATCTAGTTTCTTTAAAAGTAAAGGTAATGACTCCTTAATTAAAGATAGAGACAAAAATAAAATAAAATAAGATGAACACACGAAGAAACTATGAAAATGCTACTTCAAGTAATTAAGGAAGAAATTATTTTGGAGGAGAATAATGGACAATTTAGTAATATTGACAAAAATTATTTTAAAAAAATGAAGTTGGGACTCTGAAAGAGATGATGAAATATGTTAGGTGATATATCCTGATAAGATGCTTATTGAGAATTGGAGAGTTATGAAAGATATTATTGTAATTATGTTAATATTTCTTTTTAATATGATTTTGAAGACCAAGAGGATGTAAAATGATCGGAGCAAAGAGATTCGATATTAATTTTTAAGGACAATGACAATGTTCATGATCATACCAACTATATTGGAATTAAACTTATGAGTTATATAATAAAATTATTGGAGCGAGTAATAGAATGTTGGCATGTTGGAAGTGTTGCATCAATTTTATAGAACCAATTTGATTTCATAGAACCTTTTTGATTTAATATTGTGAAGACCCACTATGAAAATGATATTTTTGTGAAGATAGATATTGGAGAAGTATAGAAAATGAAGAAATGATCATCATATGTTCTTTATTGATCATGAGAAGGTATACAATCAAGTAGGATGTGGATTAATCTGGTATGCTTTAAGGCAAAAATTTGTGGCCAATGTATATTTACATGATTATATATAGATATATTTACATAGATATATATAGATATATGAGCATTGGCCAAAATGTTTTCAATTATTGCATGTTTAGATTCAATAATTAACATGGAATTCCTATTTTTGTAATGTTTATGGATATGCCTACAAAGGATATTCAAATCAATGTGCTTTGGTGAATGCATTTTGAAAATGATATAGTTCATATTGATGAGATTTCTAAAAAAGGTATATGGCTTTGAATTAGTTAAATAAAGACTGGGGTATGATATGTAATTTTAGTGAATTTAATATGAACAATGATCATTTGATATTATCAAAGGATGAGATGATATCTAAACGTAATATATTTAAATAGCTTGGATTATATAATTTAGAAATGGAGATATATATTGGGATATAATTTGTAGGGTTAAATTTAGATGGTCAAGATGGAGAATTTTCTTGAGAATTTTGTGTGATAAGTTGATATCACGAAGGCTTAAAGAATAATTTTATAAACTCACAATTAGGCCGATGGTGTCATATGGATTTGAATGTTAATCTGTAAAGAGGTCATTGATATCAAGTCATAATAGTTGTACCCTAATTTTTAAAATTTGATCCAAAATGATTGAAGAGAGCAACTATTTTTGTTCATATTTGAGGAGACAATTGACTAAATCGAACACATTTATAGTGCCCCCATAAAGATAGTCCAGAGACCATTTTGATTTTTTTCTTGGAATAATCTGTCTTAACTTGAAACTAAATGAAAATGTGACACTAAATAGGACGCAATGGAGAAAAAGAATTCATGTAGCCGACCCCACGTAGTGGGATTAAGGCTTTGTTGTTGTTGTTGTTGTTGTAATAATCTGTCTTAACTTATGAAAGGAAAATGGAAATAACCTTTTATATACACTCATGAAAGGAGATCTTATGCTACTTTGTTGCAATAACAAATGAAAACATTGTGGAAGGTGGAAGATGCAATGACAATCTTTACTTTTGGACACGAATACTCCCTCGTAAGACCATCCAACCACTTTTGTTTGTTTTCCCCGAGTGATAAGTCAAAATGGGGAATATAATTTTTTATCTTTTTTCCTAATTGTATCCCGAAAAGATAATGCCATTTCTTTCCTCATATCATTGGAATGGGAAACTGATGGGCAGCGGCCAGAAAGGGCTTTTTAAGCATTAGGATTATTGATGTCACTGTTAAAAGAGAGCCTATAGTGGGAATGAAGTTCCACACCTTAAAACATTTTTGCATATGACTATGGTATGTAAAATCACCTCATAGCTTTATAAAAAACGGGTTTTCAATTCAGATGATAATTTGAAATGTGCTTATATGTTTATCTTAAAGCCTCCATTCTTAACTTGCCTGCTTGGCTTACAGTTCTTCAAGAACATTTTCAGAGAGAGAGAATTTGGCGGACAAGATGTCAAGGTGAGTTCTTCTTCAAGAATAATTTGTTAAGCTTGCTATCTATTTGAATCCATCTCTTAGCTGTGAAATATGAATTAATTTATTTTCTTTTATGTAGGTATCTCTTGAGATATCTTTCATGGAGGCCGTTCATGGGTGCAATAAGACGTTGACATTTCAAACTTCCATCCCTTGTGAGGCTTGCGGTACGATAGTTGTTCTTTAGAAAAGTTTCATCTGCTTTATGAAAAAAGTAGGTTAACTTAGGACTTGTTTCGGATCAATTTTGTTTTTCATTTTTCTTTGGTTTTTATAAACATATTTGTCTAGTATGTTTTGTACAGGTTTTAATTTTTTATTTCTAAAAATAAATTAGGTGTTTTTAGTGTTCTTGAAAACAACAGTACTAGAATCAATCAGGTAAACATGTTTTGCTTTAAAACAGAAAGAACCCAAAATAAAAACAAAAAGAGAAACTGAAAAACAGAAAAAAGACCCTTAATTGTTGAATTCTCAACCAACTAATTAATATTGTTGTCCCTTGTATATGTAGGTGGCAGTGGTGTACCCCCTGGTACCAAGCCCGAGACGTGTAGAACTTGCAAAGGCATGGGAATGGTCAGATACTAAAATACGAACAGTCTTTGCCTTGGAACATTGGTATAAGATTTTTTTTGTAATTTTTTTTAATAATTTTCCTTTGTTTTTGACATTGCAACAGATATTCATGCAAAGTGGCCCCTTTAGAATGCAAACAACGTGTTCAAAGTGTGGTGGTTCTGGGAAAACCGTAAAGGTATGAATATTTTGGGACATTTACATACATACCACCCAATTTTTATGTATTTACATATCTAACACCTAAATTTTACTTTATACATTTATA
>NEWO01000010.1:529000-539697 GCA_003013225.1 Phalaenopsis aphrodite
TTAAATTTGATTCTATGCATAAATAGTTGTGAGTCTGAATCAAATCAATTAAATAATCGGTTCACGGTTGAACATATCAAAATGGGTGGTCGGTCAGAGTTTTAAAAATTAGCAAAGTTTGTTAAGATAGCCTCTAAAATAATTTTTAACGACACTTAATATTTTCTTAGAAATAATTGACTTAACATTAATATCGAAATTAAAGAAAAAAACTTGTTTTGAACGAATCCCACCTCAAATTCGATTGTTGTTGATGTTATAATCTTGAGATTAACTGACTGATCATATATTATTTTTTATTTTATTTGGGTTAGGATTTGTTCACATAAAATTGCTGCTTTCATTTTTTCTAGGTATTTTTCTCAAACATTTTTATTACGAGTAATTTCTCACAATTAGATTTGTAAAAAAGTGTTGTTGCAATTTGCAAAAGATTTGCTGAGCATTTTTTATAAGGGAAAATTCTATGATATTCAACTTTCCAAAATCTGTTTTTTTCACAATAATTCTTTAATTTTTCTACAAAATGGCTCTATCACAAAATAAGTGCAATATACATATAATATTTTAAATGGAATGACCAAAGGCTATTATTTGACCCTCCAATCACCCCCTAACATGCCTAACAATTTGAGTACCACCTTCTTGGGGTCAATTGTGTTAGAGGGAATTCGAACGCATGACCACAGGGATCTTATACCGTAGATGCCAACCAACAAGTTGTGATACGCGGCACACACACACACACACACATATATAATGATAATAATAATAAATAATAAGAAGAAGAAGAAGAAAATTTTCTCAGAAATAGCAAAATACAAAAGGAGTGATACAGCAGATTTATATCAGCACACCCAATTAGCAAATAATGCAAAATTTAAGCAACAGAAATTTAAAGAGAGAGCATAAATTGTGGAGAGGAGTCTCAAATAGAATTAGCAAATAGCAAGAACAAACCCACACATTATTCCGTAAATAGCATTTACAGTTTTAATCATAATATTAGTAAGGAACAATAATGGACTCTATAAGCTCCTGAAGTGGGGCAAGTTCTTTCTTGTCAATCAGGCCAAACTCCTGCATCGCATTGTAAATATGAAATCAAATATTAGAGTTGGAGAGGTACATATTTCGTTTCAGGTAGAAATATCTGTTTTCAGTAAACAATGTAAGCTAATAACAGGAATGTTAATAAAACGAATCTCAAAAGGAGGATTTGCATACATACCACTTAATTCTTACGTATTTACATATCTAACAAAAAAACTACCCCTAATTTTACATATCTGCCACCTTACATATGCATGACAACGTGTATTTCATCTTTTAAAAGTTAAAATGGTGGGTTTATCATGTGATATGAAAGATGTGGGTGTTAGATATGTAAATACATGGGAATTGGGTGGTATGTATGTAAATGCCCCATCTCATTATATAGAATTACTGGGCAAATAATTATTGTTTAATTTTAGATTTTATCGTCGTGAATATTAAAATAATTTTTCGTCTTTTATATTTCTTTCTTTTATTAGCTTTATTCTACTCTATATGATTTAAATTTTTACCAATATTTTAGGAATTTATTAGAAGTTTGTAGTCAATCGCAAGACTTACTTTGCTAAGGAGATTACCTCGCTTATCTATGAACTACTCGTCACATTAAACGTTGACCATCTGATAATCCGATTAGGAGAGTAGATTTTTTAGATTTGGCTTGTGTTAAGAAAGGCAGAGGTAGACCTAGGAAGACTTGGGCTTATTGTATAAAAAATGATCTTAATTTATTAGAACTAAATGAAAATATGACACTAAATAGGACTCAATGAAGAAAATTAATTCATGTAGTCCACCCCACGTAGTAGGATTAAGGTTTCATTGTTGTTGTATTTTTACAAATTGAGTTCTAATCATTTCCAAATTTCATCCAAGGCAGCTGTATTTGCTTAATAGTTTGTGTTCTACTATGTTTTGCATGTTTAACGCAAGATTTTCTGTTTTGCATGTTAGATCTACATTAGCAACTCTAGACCCTAAGATATACTAGATCATAATATGGTATGCCATAATCAATGACCCTAAACAGTATAAATTAAAGAGAATTGAGTAGGACATAAATCTCATTGTACTTATGGTGGATTCTATGAAGATTCAGCCTATAGCAAACTAAATCACTTTGTTCTTATTTTTGCATGTGTTTGCTAAAGTTGTGCAAAATCATGATGGCATGGAATAGCATAATCTCTATGGAAGTGGGCCAAAAACATGGGCAGCAATGGATTCAATGGACTATTTCAAAGAGATTGAACATCCATGGAGTGGTAAAATAAAATATCATGATTTCATTTACAGCAAATAAAATAAGTTAACTAAATCAATTGCTTAAAGAAAAGTTGCAAATGGGGTAGCTCGCGCTTTTGTACTTAATGAGTTTAAAGGTTTTGGATGCTATATATTGCTCATTTGATTATCTAGCTCCATTTCATGATACTAACCAAGTTCCCAACTATGAGGGGTTCAAAGCAAACAAGATAACAGAAAAAAATTATCGACAAAAGAGAAAATGTTTGATATCAAAGTTCAAAATTAGCTTACATATGTAAACAGAATGAAGTGTTTGAAGCACGTGTTGAGATGCGCCTCCTCCTTTAGACTCACTATCTTCTGGAAATGGGAGTGGTATATATGTGCATAGACTCGGAACAGGCGTTTAAAAATTGTCTTCACAACGTCCTTAAAGTTATGAGGAAAGGGCGTTCCTGAACGTAAATAAAGTGAAGGTAAGAAACCAGAATAAACAAATTTAATATTCTTTATTATAGAGTATATAGCTTTTTACCGAGTCTTTGAGGGAATATGGATTCATCATCAAGTTGAGCTTCGATCCAATCCATAAGATACTCAACATATTTAGGTGCAGATACTTCAATGGGTTTTTTTATCTGCACACCATCTGCCCACCTGTATTCATACCTGCACAATATATATCCTTCTCTTATTAGCAGCTCCACGGTACACAAGATTTATAGGATCCACGAATAATTACTTGAAAGTCACAGCACATCAGCATAGTGGTAATTAATGAGATATATTTTTCCTAAAATGAAAATCATATGTAAAGTTTAGACGACGCCCCGCACAATCTTCTCCTTCAGTAAGTGCAGGTTACCTCTAGTTTCACTAAGAAAGGAAGTCATCTTCCTATCAACATTATATGCTTCTAAGGGTATAAACGAGTTGAATCAAGCTCAAGTCACCCACGACCTGAGCTTGACCTTCATTAATTAGTCGAGTTCAAACTTAAGCTTGAGCTTAATTCTACGAGTTCGAGTCAAATTGCTTAATATGAAAGTAAGAAAAAAATATTAATTTAAACTGGTGTTTTAATAAAATGATAAATATAATGAACAATTAGAAAATATATAATATGAATCACCTGAAATAAAAAATTCAATATCATTTGCAATCATTTTTTCTAATTTAAAGTCTTAAATTTCAATACATTATGAGTACATCTTATATTATTTTTTTACATGAGGCAGCTCACAAGCTGACGAGTTGAGTCAAGACTGGCTTTAACTTAACTTGTTATCTTATCGAGCTCAATTCACAAACCGCTTATCGAGCAGAGCCCGAGCCAGCTTGGCTTAGTTACACCCCTATATGCTTCGACAGTATGCAACTCAGATGCACTTTATTATACCAACTGATCAGAGAACAATTCCACTCAGTAGTAATAACTCCATAACTTATTTTTCATACTCATACAAGCAAGTTAGTGGCACCGTTGATAAATGACAGGCGCAACAACTACAACAGGTTTGGTTTCATCAAAGGAAAGTAATACCGTGTCAACAAAAACAAAGTAAATCAACTGCTAGGTAGACTGAGAAACTACAATTATCTTCCACATAGCATTTTGCGCTGACCATACCAAGAAGGTGTGCCGTGCAAAAATGTTAAAGGAATAATGAAATATATGTCGAGTTTCACTTTCAATATGTTAAATAAGAACTTCTACAGAGAATTACTGATATAAAAAACAGTGGAGGCGTACTTTGACCCTGCAGTCATGGTAGGGCAGTTCTCAGGTGTGCAAAACTCAGTAAGTGTGCCGTATAGAAGATTCACCTGGTTGAAGAAATCCACAGCTGAAAAGCATTCAAAAGATATATGGTCTTAGTTTCAAGATGATTCAAAATATATTTTGAAAGTAAACTAACTTTTTTTCAGAATTAGCTAACATCCTGCTACTATTCTGTATAAAGAACAACCATCATTCAGACGTACATAAACAAATAAAAATCATTACATTTAAGATCACGTTTCCATAGATTCCTTAGATATTTTCTGAATTGAGCATTTGGAGTTTGAACCCCAGAAAATAATAATGATAATAAAGCTACTGCTAGAAGGAAGTTAATTTATCTTAAATTAAAATAAAAATTATTACTGTTAACAGCAAGCCACTCATTCGCATCCTCCCCAGGAGGGAGTCTCACAGCTTCCCTCAAGTTCCCACTCCCTAGAGTAGCATCAATATGCTTTCGAAGTTGTGCACCCTGTACCAATTTATCAAATGATCAGGCCCTAGGATAACAGTAGAAGAATGTAGATTTAAGACAAATGGAGATATTTTGTTGGCAGAGTTTTAGTTTAAACATCAAATGTCCGCATTATTCTGAATCATAAATGCTTGTCAAAGTGGACAGGTTCCCTTTTGCTAATCATCGTAGGAGAAATAATGGAACTACAACAGTGACATGTTCATAACAAATTGAACGTAACTGCATTACACTTGGCAGAAAGAATTGACATTAGAGATCATGGAATTTGTTTGAAGTGCACAATGTCAGAGCCCGAAAAATAAATAAGGAGACAAAAAAAAATTCAGGATAAAAGAAGTGAACATAAGCTACTAGTATTTTGAAACACAAAAGGAAATGTCTTACCTTACTACCAGACGGGGCACTCTTTTTAGGCCGAAATGTCCTTTGGTTCCTGAGACAAAAAAAATCAATAATAGAGGAGAGAGTTTTTATTTTAGCTCAAACTTTGTAGCCATGCAGATTCCTACAGTTAACCAATGATATAACATTTCACATAAACTTTTATAAATCATCACCCTTATTTCCAGCAATACACTTTTAAGATGTTATAGAAGTGCTCAACAGAAATAATTTTGTTCTTTCACTTAAAATGAGAGCACAAGGAGTCAAAACTTGAATGATGCCAAAAAATAAGCTGAAGAAAACAGAGAATCTCACTGTAAATAGTTGAGATGGATATCATAAAAAAAAATACAAGGGATATAAAATATGCTACATCCAGCAAGCATAAATCCTACAGGCTATATTAACAGCTCCTGATATGCTAATTTATTTACACTACTATAGTATCACCAAAGGTTTAACATAACTAACATTTAAATAAGTAAACTGTTTACATATGTATTATAAAGTATGATAACATGTGAATATGAGGATTATTTTGCTTAACATACTATCAATATGCAATCAAAATAGGAATATTGCTCACGCGTACAAATTGAATGGTTTGAGATTGAATTGATTGGCTAACATGCCATGGGTGAAAATCTCACTAATAGATGTAGGACAAGTAAGGCGCCTAGAAAATGCAACATCTACAATTGATTGGTTGACTTATATGTGTTATATATAGTATAAAGATACATGAATCGCATGATCATGCATTCTGATTTCACTTTTTATTTATTTGTTTGCTATATTAGAATATGTATTAATAATTAAGTATAGTTGTTTTTGCTCTTTTTCAAATGATGGCGAGATAGAGCAGCCTGAGTGGAAGAAAACATTTAGAGGGATTATGAATTATCATTTTATTAATGATGTGGCATTGAGAAAACTGTTTATTTTGTGTATAACGTAATCATGGATGTGAAATCACGAATGGATCTTTAATGTATTATGCCTGTGACTTTGATATGCTGCTCAACAAAAACATATTTTCTTGGAAAATATTATTTGGTATCGTGGAGGCTGTATTGTGAACAGTTTGGAAGATATGATGCTTGTGAAATACACTTGCGTTATGGCGAATGGAAATTCTTATCCAATTCTCTAGTCTCATTGGTGTGGTCTATTACCTCATAAAGATTTTATGGATTGAACTATGACACCCACTCCCTGGATCCTCCCTTTATCTCCCAGCACTCAATTGATGAGAAATCTCACATAAATCCTGATGTCAAGCGGATTCCTACACTACCCACATTCAAAAAAATAATTGATTGCTAGAATCAAGATAGTAAATAGGAAGATTTACAAGCATGCCACTCAGTTCTATGTATTTAGATATCTAATACCTAAAATTTATTTTTTACATGGTTAACATCTTAACTATGCATGACAAGGTGTATTTCACTTTTTAAAAGTTACAATGGTGGTATTTTTGATGTGATATGAAAGATTTGGGTGGTATAAATGTAAGGTTGTAAACGAACCGAGCTTGAGTGAGCACAGACTTGGCTCGTGTTCGGCTCGTTCGAAACTGCTCGTGTTCGAAATCAACTCGTGTTCGAAATTGGCTCGTGAACAGTGTGTTCGTGTTCGACTCGAAATTGGTTCGTTAAAATTAAATTGAAAAAAAATAAATGTAAGGTGTTGAATTTGAATCTGGACCAAATGTATGCAAAAGAATACACTAACCACATTACCACACAAGGTATTACTATATAAACTTAAACATAAACATATATAATATATTATTATATAAATAATATATGTAATATAATATTATATATTTTTTTTTTTTATTTCGAGCTAAAACGAGTCGAACACGAGCAAACAAAGAGTTGTTTGTGTTCGGCTCATTTATAATACGAGTTTTAAAAACTTGTTCGTGTTCGACTCGTTTACTTAACGAACGAGCCAAACAACTCGTGTTTGGAACAACGACAGCCCTATATAAATGTAAAACCAAACGTTGGGAGTTGGATTTGTGGATGCATAAGAATTGGATGGTATGTGTGTAGCCCCAAGTAAATATTGGTATTAGAAATATTCATCTCTCCCGCTCTTTCTCCCTCCCCCTACAGGCAAGTGATGCCAAATTTCAAATAAATCCCCAAAACAAGTGGTGTCATACATTACCAAGAACTAAAAAATGGGTATGATGTTAAACAAACAACAATCACCTATATTTCTCCCAATTACGTCAACTTTCATGAAAATCTCAACAAAAAATAGCTTCTTACATTACCCACCACAAATAAATATTAATAGAGAAAAAGCTCAAAATAGTACCCGTGTTCAATTTAATCTCCGAGTTTTAAAATGTTCTAATTTAGCCTCCAACAATTAAAAATTATTCAGAATTGGTCCTATACAAAATTTTCCGTTTAATTAATAGTTTCTTTCACTTTTTGAAGGATAATTTCATCTATTTACAAAATTCAAGAACTAAACACACGAAGGGCTTGCCAATTCTCACTAGAGGGTTCATACACAAAACAATCTCACTTTAAACCTAAATCTTCGCCGCTCCACTTGTACGGCTTCTCCCCTTCTGTTCACCATCAACAGAGCAAGCATCTCAAGGCGCGTACTCAATCGCTACTTCTCGACTCGACGACGCAGTCTCCATCTTCGTCTCCATCTCCATCTGCGTTGCTTGCGTCGACGACGAGGCTCCATCTCCATCCGAGGGTGGATTCTCACCTTTTGTTTCAACATCGACGGAGAAAGTACATTAAGACGGGTACTCATTCGCTACTTTTCCACTTGACGAAGCAACCTTCGTATCCGTCACCATCCGCAGTGCTTGCGCCGACATGTTTCATCTCCATCCGAGCGCTTGCGCATCCCCCTCAACTATCGTTCATTGCAAAGAGAGGCGGCTTTGACTTGCGTCATTTTGACCCGGAGAAGCTGCGACTCCGGTCAGGTAAATACGATACTGTAAATTTGTAGAAAGGAGTAATTCATCGAAGAAGAAAAATCTAATATATGTGGCAAAATAAATTATTTAATCAGATTTAAAAACAGAAGATGGTGGGAAAATGGGATTTCAAATTATGTGATGTTTGCTTTTAATCGTATTTGAGTAGTATTTAATAATTTTTAGGCAAGATTTAGCCTAAATCCAGCCAAACAACATATACATTAATTTTTATGTTGGATATAATTATAAATAATTACATAAAAAACAAAAATTCCCTTCCAATCATGTAGACCACCGTTAAATTTAATGAAAAATATGATTTATGACCAATTTAGAGCAACTTTTAATAGTCTGGGACTAAATTGAAGCATCCTAAAATTTTGGAACTAAATTGGAGACTTGTTAATAGTTGGGGGACTGTTTTGAGCTTTTACTCAATATTAATATCATGACAAACTAATCACAATTGCTCATACATGAATTTCAATAATTTTTTTTTTCTCGCGGAGAATTATTTCGAAGATCAATTAATAACTTCAATGTAGTCTGAATGATATCCTTCTCATGGATAAAACGAGAGAAAAAACCCAAGAAAAACTTGAAATATGGAGGTCTACATTGAATTCTAAAGGCCTTCATTTAAGTAGAACTAAAACTGAATACATGAAATGTAATTTTAGTAGTACTAGCTCTAGGGACAGAAGTGTGAATTTGGGTGATCAAACTATTAAAAGGTGTGGACGATTTAGATATATTGGGTCCGTTGTTCAAAGCGATGGTGATATAGATGGGAATGTTAATAGTAGAATTCAAGTTGGTTGGTTGAAGTGGAGGAATGCTTCGGGCCTTTTGTGTGATAGAAAAGTACCGCTTAGACTGAAAGGAAAATTTTATAAGACGGTGGTGAGACTTGCAATGCTCTATGGTGCAGAATGTTGGCCTTTAAAAGAGAAGCATAATAATAAGTTAAGTGTTGCCGAGATGAGAATGATTAGGTGGATGAGTCGCTTTACACTTAAAGACAAAATGTGAAATGAATATATTCGTGATATGATGTAGCTCCTGTGAAGGAAAAAATTAGAGAAAGTCGTCTTAGATGGTTTGGTCACATTAAACGTCGACCATTTGATGATTCAATTAGGAGAGTGGATGTTTTAGATTCGACTTCTGTTAAGAAAGAGAGAGGTAGACCTAGGAAGACTTGGGCTTATTGTATAAAAAATGATCTTAATTTACTAGAACTAAATGAAAATATGACACTAAATAGGACACAATGGAGAAAAATGATTCATGTAGCTGACCCTATGTAGTGGGATTAAGACTTTGCTGTTGTTGTTGTTGTTGTAATGTAGTCTGAGTGCCTTAAAAGAAGAGAATAGAAGAAATTTAGACATCTGACCTTTATGGGTTAATATAAGAAATTAATAGCTACTCCCGCTCATATGTATAAACCAAGAGAGTACAGCAGAGTAGTTAAAGTTGCCAAAAACAAAAACAAGTAATTTTTTTAATGCAATCTGCTATTGCTAATTCTAAAAACATTCTGCAGGTGTAGACTTACTTCAATACAAACAAATTCTTAAATTCTATTAAACTTAAATTTTTTTCTCAAAAAATAATTACTATAAAAATTGGGAAGGTTTACATACATACAACTCAATTCATGTATTTACATAACTAACATCTAAGCTTCAGTTTTTATATATATGTCATCTTACCATGCATGAAAATATATATTTCACTTATTAAAAGTTACAATGGTGGTATTTTTTATGTCATATGAAAATCGAAAGTTTAGATGTTAGATATGCAAATACATAAGAATTGATGGGATGTGTGTAAGTGCCCCTAAAAATTAATCAAAATATGTGCAATGCATCATGTAAATCATGAATAATATAGGAAAAAAAAGTAATCATATTTAAGAAGTTCGTAGGTATTGTGCTCATGATCCTCTAGGGATTATCAAAACACTATGAACAGTTTTTTTATTCTAGTTTGTTCACTGTTATTTCGTGACCAAACAGAGTTCAAATTCAATGGTCATGAAATTTATTAGTAAAAAAATGTCACCATCAGTAAATTGCTTGAAAATTTGTAAGATAAAAAGCTTCATGCATATTCAAGAAGTTCATAAATATTGTGCTCATGAGCCCCTTGGAAATACCAATACAAAATGAACATTGTTTTGATTCTTGTTTGCTGAATATTTGGGCCAAGCAAATCATATTCATGGCAATCACATTAAAAAAGATAATGATCATTCAACATTATGAAAATAACAATTATCACCACATCATTGAGCTTTTTAGATCAATTGCAATATCTGCCAGGTTCATTTTCTTAAATAAGAAAAATTAAGCAACAAATTTGTTTTTTTTTCCTTCTCTGTTGTTCTGGATGCACGAAGCGAACTCAAGACCTTCATGTCAAAGGTAAGTGGAAATAACATTGAGCTACAACCCCAATGGCATCAAGTTTGTTTAAAAGCACTAAATGCACATCATCTAAAAATAATAATTTGCTAGTGGTAGATAAAACAAAGCATTTTTTTTTCTTTGCTTGCAAAGCTTAATTAACACATTTTCCTTTGATAAAGTTTTTTATCGCAACAAATGTTTCGCCATGCTAAAAAAAGAAACTAAACAATGCCGATTGCATGATGATGCATGACCCTTCAAAATGAAGTGGCAAGGAAGGATTACATGATTAGAAAACATAAAATATCACAAAAGAGTGATTTCAAGCACTAAAGTAAATGCATTTCATGAGAT